>JANJGN010001682.1:0-116879 GCA_026770705.1 Isurus oxyrinchus | reverse complement strand
TGGATGGGTTCTACAGGGAAGTTGGTGGGTGGGTGGGTCCAGGAAACAAGGAAGTGGGTGGGTGTGGGCAACAGGGAAGGGAGTGAGTGGGTGTATGGGTGTGTGGGGTCAACAGGGAAGGTGGTGGATGTGTGGGCGTGTGTGGGCAACAGGGAAGGGGGTGGGTGGGGGGATGGGGGCAACAGTGGATGGGTGGGTGGATGTGTGGGAGCAGCAGTGAAGGGGTGGGTGGGTAGGATGCTGGGTGAAACTGGGAACGGGTGTGGGCAATAGAGAGGAGGGTGAGTTGGTGAGGGCAAAAGGGAAGACCATGGATGGGGGCAACAGGGAAGTGGGTGATTGGGGGCAATTTGTCATTGGGGTGGGTGGGTGTGTGGGGTTAAGAGAGAAGGGGCTGGCTTGGTGGATCGGTGTGGGCAAAAGGGAAGGTTTTGGTTCTGTGGGTGATGGCAACAGGGAAGGTGTTGAGTGGGTGTTGGCAACAGGGATGGGGCTGGGTGGGTGTGTGGGTGGGTGGGGGCAAAAGGAAAGGAGTTGGGTGTGTGGGTGATTGACAAAAACAGGGTAGGGGTTGGGAGGGTGGGGGCAAATGGGAAGGGGCTGGGTGGGTGATTGATTGGGTGCAACAGGAAAGTGGGGTTGTGTGTTGGTATGGGCAACAGGGACACGGGGGTGTGGCGTGGGCAAGAGGGAAGGGGATTGGTGTGTGGGGCAACAGGGAAGTGGGTGTGTGGGTGGGGGCAACAGGAAAGCTTGTGGTGAAGTGGTGGGGGACAAATGGGAAAGGGCTGGGTGCGGCAACAGGGAACTGGGTGGTTGGCACAACAGAGAAGGGGGGGTGGGTGGGTGGGTGGGGGCAACAGGAACGGGAGTGGGTTTGTGTGTGGGGGCAAGAGGGAAGGGGCTGGGTAGGTGGGTGGGGCAACAGGGAACGGTGTTGGACGGTGGCTGGGTGTAAAAAGGAAAGGGGTGTTTGACTGGGTGGTTGGGAGCAACAGGGAAAGTTTGGCTGGGTGGATGGGTGGTACAGGGAAGTAGGTGGGTGGGTGGGGGAAACAAGGAAGTGGGTGGGTGTGGGCAACAGGGAAGGGAGTGGGTGGGTGTATGGATGGGTGGGGGCAACAGGGAAGGTGGTGGATGTGTGGGTGTGTGTGGGCAACAGGGAAGGGGGTGGGTGGGTAGGTGGGGGCAACAGGGGATGGGGTGGGTGGGTGTGTGGGAGCAACAGTGAAGGGGTGGGTGGGTAGGAAGGTGGGTGAAACTGGGAAGGGGTAGGGGCAATAGGGAAGGGGGTGAGTTGGTGAGGGCAAAAGGGAATGAAGTGGGAGGGAGTGTGGGTGGGTGGGGGCAACAGTGATGGTGGTGGCTGTGTGGGTGGGTGTGGAGTACAGGGAAGGGGGTGGTTGGGTGTGTGGGGAAAACAGGGGAGGGGCTAGGTAGGTGGGTGGGGCAACAGGGAAGGGTGTTGGAGGGTGGGTGGGTGTAAAACGGAAGAGGGTGTTTGAGTGGGTGGTTGGGAGCAACAGGGAAAGTGTGGCAGGGTGGGTGGGTGCTACAGGGAAGTGGGTGGGTGGGTGGAGGAAACAAGGAAGGGAATGGGTGCATACAAAAGGGAAGGAAGTGGGTGGGTGGGTAGGGACAACAGGGGAGGGTGTGTGTGTGTGGGTGGTTGGGGAGAATAAGGGAGGAGGTGGGTGGGTGGTTGGGTGCAACAGTGAAGGGGTGAGTGGGTAGGTAGATGGGGGAAACAGGGAAGGGGTGGGGGCAACAGGGAAGGGGGTGAGAGGGTGGGGCCAACAGGGAAGAGGGTGGGTGGGTCAACAAGGAAGGGTGGGGAAAACAGGGTAGGGGTTGGGTGTGTGGGGGCAAATGGGAAGGGGCTGGGTGGGTGATTGAGTGCGTGCAACAGGAAAGTGGGGTTTGAGGGTATGGGCAACAGGGAGACAGGGGTGTTGGAGTGGGCAAGAGGGAAGGGGATTGGTGTGTGGGGCAACAGGGAAGGGGGTGTGTGGGTGGGGGCAACAGGAAAGCTTGTGGGGCGGTGGTGGGGGACAACAGGGAAAGGGGTGGGTGTGGCAACAGGTAACGGGGTGGGTGGTTGGGCACAACAGGGAAGGGGGTGTGTGGGTGGGTGGGGGCAATAGGGAAGGGTGTGTGTGGGGGGGTGATGTCAACAGGGATGGATTTTGGGTGATTGGGGACAACAGGGAAGGGGTGGGCAGGTGGGTGGGTGGGGGCAACAGGGAAGGGTGTGGGCGGGAGTGTGGGGGCAACAGGGTATGGGTTGGGCAGGTGGATGGGGGCAACAGGGAAGCGTGGTTGGTGGGTGGGTGGGGGCAACAGGAACGGGAGTGGGTTTGTGTGTGGGGGAAACAGGGAAGGGGCTGGGTAGGTGGGTGGGGCAACAGGGAAGGTTGTTGGTGGGTGGTTGGGTGTAAAAAGGAAAAGGCTCTTTGACTGGGTAGGTGGGGGCAACAGGGGATGGCGTGGGTGGGTGTGTGGGAGCAACAGTGAAGGGGTGGGTGGGTAGGAAGGTGGGGGAAACTGGGAAGGGGTGGGGGCAGTAGGGAAGGGGGTCAGTTGGTGAGGGCAACAGGGAAGGGAGTGGGTGGGTGTGTGGGTGGGTGGGAGCAACAGGGATGGTGGTGGCTGTGTGGGTGGGTGTTGACAACAGGGAAGGGGGTGGTTGGGTGTGTGGGGACAACAGGGGAGGGGCTAGGTAGGTGGGTGGGGGCAACAGGGAAGGGTGTTGGAGGGTGGGTGGGTGTAAAATGGAAGAGGGTGTTTGAGTGGGTGGTTGGGAGCAACAGGGAAAGCGTGGCTGGGTGGGTGGGTTCTACAGGGAAGTGAGTACGTGGGTGGAGGAAGCAAGGAAGGGAGTGGATGCATGCAACAGCGAAGGGAGTGGGTGGGTGGGTGGGGACAACAGGGGAGGGAGTGTGTGTGTGGGTGGTTGGTTCAACAGGGGAGGGGGTGGGTGGGTGGTTGGGGACAACAGGGGAGCGAGTGGGTGGGAGGGTGGGTGTGTGGGGGCAACAGTGAAGGGTGGGTGGGTAGGTAGGTGGGGGAAACATGGAAGGGGTGGGGGCAACAGGGACGGGGGTGAGAGGGTGGGGCCAACAGGGAAGAGGGTGGGTGGGTCAACAGGGAAGGGGGTGTGTGGGGGCAAATGGTAAGGTGTTGGGAGTGTGTGTGGGGCCAACAGGGAAGGGGGTGGGTTGGTGGATGGGTGTGGGCAACAGGGAAGGTTTTGGATGTGTGGGTGGTGGCAACAGGGAAGGGGTGGTTGGATGGGGGCAACAGGGATGGGGCAGGGTGGGTGTGTGGGTGGGATGGGGCATAAGTGAAGGAGTTGGGCATGTGGGTGGGTGGAGAAAGCAGGGTAGGGGTTGGGTGGGTGCGGGCAAATGGGAAGGGGCTGGGTGGATGAGTGACTGGGTGCAACAGGAAAGTGGGGTTGTGTGTGGGTGTGGGCAACAGGGACACGGGGGGTTCGGCGTGGGCAAGAGGGAAGGGGATCGGTGTGTGGGACAACAGGGAAGGGGGTTTCTGGGTGGGGGCAACAGGAAAGATGGTGGGGAGGTGGTGGGGGACAACAGGGAAAGGGGTGGGTGTGACAACGGAGAACGAGGTGGGTGCGTGGGCACAACAGGGAACGGGGTGTGTGGGTGGGTGGGGGCAACAGGGAAGGGGATGTGTGTGTTGGTGTTGTCAACAGGGAAGGGTTGTGGGTGGCTGGTGGCAACAGGGAAGGGGTGGGCTGGTGGGTGGGTGGGGGCAACAGGGAAGGGTGTGGGCGGCAGGGTGGGGGCAACAGGGAAGGGGGTGGGCAGGTGGATGGGGGCAACACAGAAGGGGGGTGGATGGGTGGGTGGGGGCAACAGGAACGGGAGTGGGTTCGTGTGTGGGGCAACAGGGAAGTGGCTGGGTAGGTGGGTGGGGCAACAGGGAAGGGTGTTGGAGGGTGGATGGGTGTAAATAGGAAAGGGGTGTTTGACTGGGTGGTTGGGAGCAACAGGGAAAGGTTGGCTGGGTGGATGGGTTCTACAGGGAAGTTGGTGGGTGGGTGGGTGCGGGAAACAATGAAGTGGGTGGGTGTGGGCAACAGGGAAGGGAGTGGGTGGGTGTATGGGTGGGTGGGGGCAACAGGGAAGGTGGTGGATTGGTGGGGGCAACAGGGGATGGGGTGGGTGGATGTGTGGGAGCAACAGTGAAGGGGAGGGTGGGTAGGAAGGTGGGGGAAACTGGGAACTGGTGGGGGCAATAGTGAAGGGGGTGAGTGGGTGAGGGCAACAGGGAAGACGGTGGATGGGGGCAACAGGGAAGTGGGTGGGAGTGGGCAACTTGTCATTGGGTGAGTGGGTGTGTGGGGGCAAGAGAGAAGGGGTGGCTTGGTGGATGGGTGTGGGCAACAGGGAAGGGTTTGGTTCTGTGGGTGGTGGCAACAGGGAAGGTGTTGGGTGGGTGATGGCAACAGGGATGGGGCTGGGTGGGTATGTGGATGGGTGGGGGCAAAAGGGAAGGAGTTGGGTGTGTGGGTGGGTGGGGAAAACAGGGTAGGGGTTGGGAGGGTGGGGGCAAATGGGAAGGGGCTGGGTAGGTGATTGATTGGGTGCAACAGGAAAGTGGGGTTGTGTGTGGGTGTGGGCAACCGGGACACGGGGGTGTCGGCGTGGGCAAGAGGGAAGGGGATTGGTGTGTGGGGCAACAGGGAAGGGGGTGTGTGGGTGGGGGCAACAGGAAAGCTTGTGGGAAGGTGGTGTGGGACAACAGGGAAAGGGGTGGGTGTGGCAACAGGGAACAGGGTGGGTGGTTGGGCACAACAGGGAAGGGGGTGTGTGGGTGGGGGCAACAGGGAAGGGTGTGTGTGGGGGTTGATGTCAACAGGGATGGGTTGTGGGTGATTGGGGACAACAGGGAAGGGGCGGGCAGGTGGGTGGGCGGGGGCAACAGGGAAGGGTGTGGGCGGGAGGGTGGGGGCAACAGGGAAGGGGTTGGGCAGTTGGATGGGGGCAACAGGGAAGGGGAGTGGGTGTGTGGGTGGGGGGCAACAGGAACGGGAGAGGGTTCGTGTGTGGGGGCAACAGGGAAGGGGCTGGGTAGGTGGGTGGGGCAACAGGGAAGGGTGTTGGTGGGTGGTTGGGTGTAAAAAGGAAAGGGGTGTTTGACTGGGTGGTTGGGAGCAACAGGGAAATGTTGGCTGGGTGGATGGGTTCTACATGGAAGTTGGTGGGTGGGTGGGTGGGGGAAACAAGGAAGTGATTGGTGTGGGCAACAGGGAAGGTGGTGGATGTGTGGCTGTGTGTGGGCAACAGGGAAGGGTGTGGGTGGGTAGCTGGGGGCAACAGGGAATGGGGTGGGTGGGTGTGTGGGAGCAACAGTGAAGGGGTGGGTGGGTAGGAAGGTGGGTGAAACTGGGAAGGGGTGGGGGCAGTAGGGAAGGGGGTGAGTTGGTGAGGGCAACAGGGAAGGGAGTGGGTGGATGTGTGGGAGCAACAGTGATGGTGGTGGCTGTGTGGGTGGGTGTGGACAACAGGGAAGGGGGTGGTTGTGTGTGTGGGGACAACAGGGGAGGGGCTAGGTAGGTGGGTTGGGGAAACAGGGAAGGGTTTTGGAGGGTGGGTGGGTTTAAAACGGAAGAGGGTGTTTGAGTGGGTTTTTGGGAGCAACAGGGAAAGTGTGGCTGGGTGGGTGGGTGCTACAGGGAAGTGGGTGGTTGGGTGGAGGAAGCAAGGAAGGGAGTGGATGCATGCAACAGGGGAGGGAGTGGGTGGGTGGGTGGGGACAACAGGGGAGGGAGTGTGTGTGTGGGTGGTTGGGGACAAGAGGGGAGTGAGTGGGTGGGAGGGTGGGTGTGTGGTGGCAACAGTGAAGGGATGGGTGGGTAGGTAGGTGGGGGAAACATGGAAGGGGTGGGGGCAACAGGGAAGGTGGTGAGAGGGTGGGGCCAACAGGGAATAGGGTGGGTGGGTCAACAGGGAAGGCGGTGGGTGGGGGCAAATGGTAAGGTGTTGGGAGGGTGTGTGGGGGGCAACAGGGAAGGGGGTGGGTTGGTGGATGGGTGTGGGCAACAGAGAAGGTTTTGGTTGTGTGGCTGGTGGCAACAGGGAAGGGGTGGTTGGATGGCGGCAACAGGGATGGGGCTGGGTGGGTGTGTGGGTGGGATGGGGCATAAGTGAAGGAGTTGGGCATGTGGGTTGGTGGAGAAAACAGGGTAGGGGTTGGGTGGGTGCGGGCAAATGGGAAGGGGCTGGGTGGGTGAGTGACTGGGTGCAACAGGAAAGTGGGGTTGTGTGTGGGTGTGGGCAACAGGGACACGGGGGGTTCGGCATGGGCAAGAGGGAAGGGGATCGGTGTGTGGGGCAACAGGGAAGGGGGTGTGTGGGTGGGGGCAACAGGAAAGCTTGTGGGGAGGTGGTGGGGGACATCAGGGAAAGGGGTGGGTGTGTCAACAGGGAACGATTTGGGTGTGTGGGCACAACAGGGGAGGGGGTGTGTGGGTGGGTGGGGGCAACAGGGAAGGGGTGTGTGTGTGGGTGTTGTCAACAGGGAAGGCTTGTGGGTGGTTGGGTGCAACAGGGAAGGTGTGGGCAGGTGGGTGGGTGGGGGCAACAGGGAAGGGTGTGGGGGGGGAGGGTGGGAGCAACAGGGAAGGGGGTGGGCAGGTGGATGGGGCAACACGGAAGGGGGGGTGGGTGTGTGGGTGGGGGCAACAGGAATGGGAGTGGTTTAATGTGTGGGGGCAACAGGGAAGGGGCTGGGTAGGTGTTTGGGGGCAACAGTGAAGGTTGTTAGAGGGTGGATGGGTGTAAAAAGGAAAGGGGTGTCTGACTGGGTGGTTGAGAGCAACAGGGAAAGGTTGGCTGAGTGGATGGGTTCTACAGGGAAGTTGGTGGGTGGGTGGGTGGGAGAAACAAGGAAGTTGGTGGGTGTGGGCAACAGGGAAGGGAGTGAGTGGGTGTATGGGTGGGTGGGGGCAACAGGGAAGGTGGTGGATGTGTGGGCATGTGTGGGCAACAGGGAAGGGGTTGGGTGGATGGGTGGGGGCAACAGGGGATGGGGTGGGTGGATGTGTGGGAGCAACAGTGAAGGGGTGGGTGGGTAGGAAGGTGGGGGAAACTGGGAACAGGTGGGGGCAATAGGGAAGGGGGTGAGTGGGTGAGGGCAACAAGGGAAGATGATGGATGGGGGCAACAGGGAAGTGGGTGGGTGGGGGCAACTTGTCATTGGGTGGGTTGGTGTGTGGGGGCAACAGAGAAGGGGGTGGCTTGGTGGATGGGTGTGGGCAACAGGGAAGGGTTTGTTTCTGTGGGTGGTGGCAACAGGGAAGGTGGTGGGTGGGTGATGGCAACAGGGATGGGGCTGGGTGGGTGTGTGGGTGGGTGGGGGCAACAGGTAAGGTGTTGGGTGTATGGGTGGATGGGGAAAACAGGGAAGGATGTGGGTGGGTGGGTGTGGACAACTGTGGACGGGGTGAGTGGGGACAACAGGGGACGGGGTGGGTCGGTGGGTGTGTCGGAGCAACAGTGAAGGGGTGAGTGGATAGGTAGGTGGGGGAAATAGGGAAGGGGTGGGGGCAACAAAGAAGTGGTGAGTGGGTGAGGGCAACAGGGAAGAGGGTGTGGGGGGGCAACAGGGTAGTTGGTGAGGGGGGGCAAATGGTAAGAGGGTGCGCGGATGTGTGGGGGCAAAAGGGAAGGGTGTGTGTTGGTGGATGGATGTGGGCAACAGGGAAGGGTTTGGTTGTGTGGGATGGGGCAACAGGGAAGGGGTTGTGTGCATGGATGGGTGGGGAAAACAGGGAAGGGTGTGGCTGGATGTGTGGGGTCCACAGGGAATGGTGTGGGGGATGGATGGGGTCAACAGGGAAAGGGTTGGTGTATGGGTGGATGGGGTAAACACGGAAGGGAGTGGGTGGGTGTGTGGGTTCAACAAGGAATGGGGTAGGTGGTGGGTGGGGTCAACAGGGGAGGGGTTGGGAGCAACAGGGGTGGTGGTGGGTGGGTGGGTAAGTAGGGGTAACAGGGAACGGGGTGGGTGGGTGGATGGGTGTGGGCAACAGGGAAGGGTTTTGTTGTGTGGGTGGTGGCAACAGGGAAGGTGTTGGGTGGGTGTGTGTGTGGGATGGGGCAACAGAGACGGGGTTGTGTGTGTGGGTGGGTGGGGAAAACAGTGAAGGGTGTGGCTGGGTGTGTGGGGTCCGCAGGGAATGGTGTGGGGGATGGATGGGGTCAACAGGGAAGGGGTGTGGGCAACAGGGAAGGGGCTGGGTGAGTGTGTGGGTGGGTGGGGGCAACAGGGAAGGGGTTGGTGTATGGGTGGATGGGGTAAACAGGGAAGGTTGTGGGTGGGTGTGTGGATTCAACAGGGAATGGGGTAGGGGGTGGGTGGGGTCAACAGGGGAGGGGTTGGGAGCAACAGGGGAGGTGGTGGGTTGGTGGGTAAGTAGGGGCAACAGGGAACGGGGTGGGTAGGTGGGTGAGTGGGAGCAACAGGGAAGGGGTGGGGGCAAGAAGGAAGGGGTGTGGGCAACAGGGAAGGGGTGGGTATAAGGGTGGCAACAGGGAAGTGGGTGGGTGGGGGCAATAGGGTAGGTGTTGTCTGGGTGGGGGCAACAGGGAAAGGGATGTGTGGGGCAACAGGGAAGGGGTGTAGGCAACAGGGAGGGGGTGTGTGTAAGAGGGCAACAGGGAAGGGGTTGGGTAGGGGCAATAGGGTAGGTTGTGGCTGGGTTGGGGCAACAGGAAAAAGGTGGGAGGGGGCAACAGGGAACTGGTGGGTGTGTGGGAGCTACTGGTAAGGGGGTGGGTGTGTGTTTGGGGGCAACAGGGAAGGGAGTGGGTTGGAGGGTGGGGGAAACAGGGAAGGAAGTGGGTAGGAGGGTGGGGGCAACAGGGAAGGGTTTTGAAGGGTGGGTGGGTGTAAAAATGAAGGGGGTGTTTCAGTGGGTAGTTGGGGACAACAGGGAAATGGTGGCTGGGTCGGTGGGTGGTTGGGTGGTACATGGAAGGGGGTGGTTGGGTGGGTTGGGGAGACAAGGAAGGGGGTGGGTGCGGGCAACAGGGAAATTAATTGTTGGGTGTGTGGGTGGGTGTGGACAACAAGAAAGGGGTGGTTGGGTGTGTGGGGGTATCTGTGAAGGAGTTGGGTGGGTGGTTGGGGGCAACAGGGAAAGGTTGGCCGGGTGTGTGGGTGGGTGGGGGCAACAGGGAAGGCGGGGGGGTGGGTGGGTGTGTGGGGGAACAGGGAAGGGTGTGGGTGGGTAGGTAGGTGGGGGAAACAGGGAAGGGGTGGGTGCAAAAGGGAAGGGGTTGCATGGGTGTGGGCAACAAGAAAGGGGTTGGATGTGGGCAAAAGGGCAGATGGTGGCTGGGTGGGGCAATAGGGAAAAGGGTGGTTGGGGTCAACGGGGAAGTGGGTGGATGGGTGGGGGCAATGTGTAAGGAGTGGGTGTGTGTGTGGGGGCAACAGGGAAGGGGGTGAGTTGGTGGATGGGTGTGGGCAACAGGGATGGGTGTGGTTGGGTGGGTGGTGGCAACATGGAAGGGGGTGGGTGGGAGCAACAGGGAACGGGGTGGGTGAGTGGGTGGGTGTAAAAAGGAAGGGTGTGTTTGAGTGGGTGGTTGGGGGCAACAAGAAAAGGGTGGGTGTGTGGGTGCTACAGGGAAGGGGGCGGATGGTTGGGTGGGGGCAACAGGGAAGGGGTTGGGTGTGTGGGTGCGTGAGGAAAACAGGAATGGGTGTGGGTGGGTGTGTGGGGTCAACAGGGAATGGGGTTGGGAGGTAGGTGGGGTCATCAGGGAAGGGGGTGGGTGTTGGGTGGGGTCAACAGGGAAGGGGGTGGGGGCAACAGGGAAGGGAGTGGGTGGGTGGGTGGGGGCATCTGGGAAGGGGATGGGTGGGTGGGGGCAACAGGGAAGGGGCTGGTGGGTGGGTGAGCGGGTGCAGCAGGGAAAGGGTTGGTGGGTGGGAAGGTGAGGACAACAGGGAAGTGGTGTGGGCAACAGGGAAGGGGCTCAGTGGGTGTTTGGGTGGGTGGGGAAAACAGGGAAGTGTGTGGCTGGGTTTGTGGGTCAACAGGGAATGGGGTGGGGGGTGGGTGGGGTCAAAAGTGAAGGGGATCTGGGCAATATGGAAGGGGGTGAGTTGGTGTGTGTGTGTGGGCAACAGGGAAGGGGTGGATGGGTGCAACAGGGAAGGGCTTGGGTAGAGGCAATAGGGTAGCTTGTGGATGGATTGAGGCAACAGGGAAAAGGTGGGAGGGGGCAACAGGGAAAGGGGTGGGTGGGTGGGGGCAACTGTTAAGGGGGTGGGTGGATGGTTGGGAGAAACAAGGAAGGGGGTTGCTGCGGTCAACAGGGATGGGGGTGGGTGGGTGTGTAGGTGGGTGGGGGCAACAGGGAAGGTGCTGGATGTGTGGGTGGGTGTGGGCAACAGGGAAGGGGGTGGTTGGTCGGATGTGTGGGGGTAACAGGGGAGGGGGTGGGTGGGTAGGTATGTGGGGGAAACAGGGAAGGGTTTGGGGGCAACAGGGAAGGTGGTGAGTGGGTGGGGGCAATAGGGAAGGTGGTGTGTGGGGCAACAGGGAATGGTGTGGATGGGTGGGGTCAACTGGTAAGGGTGTGGGTGGGTGTGTGGGGGTAACAGGGAAGGTGGGTGGGTTGGTGGATGGTTGTGGGCAACAGGGAAGGCTGTGGTTGGGTGGGTAGTGGCAACAGGGAAGGGGGTGGCTGGGTGGGTGTGGGCAAAAGAGAAGGGGTGTGTGTGTGGGCAACAGGGAAGGGGCTGGTTGGGTGAGTGGGGGCAACTGGGAAGGGGTTGAGTGGGTGGGGAAAATGCAAGGTTATGTGTGGGTGTGTGGGTTCAACAGGGAATGGTGTGCAGGGGTGGGTGTGGTCAACAGGAAAGAGGGTGGGTGGGGGCAACAGGGAAGGGGGTGGGTGGGTGTGGGCAACAGGGAAGGGGGTGGGTGGGTGAGTGAGTGGGGGCAACAGGGAAGGGGTGGGTGGGTGAGTTGTTGGGGGCTACATAGAAGGGGTGTGGGCAAGAGGGAAGGGGGTGGGTCATAGGGGGCAACAGGGAAGTGGGTGGGTAGGGGTAATAGGGTAGGTTGTGGGTGGGTGTGGGAAACAAGGAAGGGGGTGGGTGCAGGCACAGGGAAGGGAATGGATGGGTGTGTGGGTGGCTGGGGGCAACAGAGAAGGTGGTGGATTGGGTGGGTGGGTGTGGGCAACAGGGAAGAGGGTGGTTGGGTGTGTGGGGACAACAGGGGACGGGGTGTGTGGGTGGGTGGGGACAACAGGGAAGGTGGTCAGTGGGAGGGTTTGTGCGGGCAACAGTGAAGGGTGTGGGTGGGGGCAATAGGGTAGGTGGTGGCTGGGTGGGGTTAACAGGCAACCGGGTGCATTGGGACAACAGGGAAGGGGGTGGGTCGTGGCAACACGTAAGGGGCTGTGTGGGTGTGTGGGATCAACAGGGAATGGGTTGGGTTGGTGGATGGGTGTGGGCAACAGGGAAGGGTTTGGTTGTGTGGGTGGTGGCAACAGGGAAGGGAGTGGGTGGGTGTGGGCAACAGGGAAGGAGGTGGATGTGTGGGGGCAACAGGGATGGGACTGGTTGTGTGTGTGAGTGGGATGGGGCAACAGGGAAGCGGTTGGGTGTGTGGGGGCAACAGGGAAGGGTGTGGGTGGGTGTGTGGGGTCAACAGGAAATGGGGTGGGGGGTAGGTGGTGTCAACAGGGAAGGGTGTGGGGGCAACAGAGAAGGGGGTTGGTGGGGGGGTGAGTGGGTGCAACAGGGAAGGGGTTGGTGAGTGGGTAGGTGGGGGCAAAAGGGAAGTGCTGTGGGCAACAGGGATTGGGCTGGGTGGGTGTTTGGGTGGGTGGGGGCAACAGGGAAGGTGTGTGGGCAACAGTGAATGGGGTGGGTGTAAGGGGGCAACAGGGTAGTGGGTGGGTAGGGGCAAATGGGTAGGTTGTCGTTGGTTTGGGGCAGCAGGGAAAAGTTGGGAGTGGGCAACAGGAACAGGTGGCTTGGTGGGGGCAATTGGTAAGGGGGTGGGTGTGTGTGGGGGGGCAACAGGGAAGGGTGTGGGAAGGGAGTTGGAGGCTGTGTGGGTGTAAAAATGAAGTTGGTGCTTGAGTGGGTGGTTGGGGGCAACAGGGAAAGGGTGGTTGGATGGGTGGGTGGTTGAGTGGTACAGGGAAGAGGGTGTGTGGGTGGGTAGGGCAGACAAGAAAGGGGGTGGGTGCCGGCAACAGGGTAGAAATGGATGGGTGTGTGGGTGGGTGTGGGCAACCGGGAAGGGGTTGGGTGGCTAGGTAGGTGGGGGAAACAGGGAAGGGGTGGGGGCAACAGGGAAGGGGGTGAGTGGGTGGGGGAAACAGGGAAGGGTTTGGGTGGGGGCAAAAGGGCAGGTCGTGTCTGGGTGAGGGCAACAGGGAAAAGGGTGGTTGGTGTCAAAGTGGAAGGGGGTGGGTAGGGGCAACTGGTTAGGGGTGGATCGGTGTGTGAGGGCAACAGGGAAGGGGGTGAGTTGGTGGATGGGTGTAAAAAGGAAGGAGGTGTTTGAGTGGGAGGTTGGGGGCAACAGGGAAAATGAGGGTGGGTTGGTGCTACAGGGAAGGGGTTGGTGTGTGGGTGGGGAAAACAGGGAAGGGGTGGGTAGGTGGGTGGGGGAATCAGTGAAGGGGGTGGGTGTGTGGGGGCAACAGGGAAGGGGGTGGGTGGGGGTAATAGGGTAGGTGGTGGCTGGGTGGGGGCAACAGGGAACGGGGTGCATGGGGGCAACAGGGAAGGGGGTGGGGGCAACAGGGAAGTGGGTGGGGGCAACATGGAAGGGGGTGGGTGGGTGTGTGGGGGCAACAGGGAAGGGTTTGGGTTAGTGGATGGGTGTGGGCAACAGGGAAAGGTTTGGTTGTGTGGGTGGTGGCAACATGGAAGGGATTGGGTGTTTGGGGGCAACAGGGAAGGGGGTGTGTGGGTGGGTGGTGACAACAGGGAAGGTTTGTGGTTGGTTGAGGGCAACCAGAAAAGGGTGGGGCTACAGGGAAGTGTGTGGGCAGGAGGGTGGGGTCAACCGGGACGGCGGTGGGCGGGTGGGTGGGTGTGGGCAACAGGCAAGTGAGTGGGTTCATGTGTGGGGGCAACAGGTAAGGTGGTGGGTAGGTGGTTGTGGGCAACAGGGAAAGGGTGGCATGATGGGTGGCTGGGTGCTACAGTGAAGGGGTGGGTGGCTGGGTGGAGGCAATAAGGTTGGTGGTGGCTGGGTGGGGGAAACAGGGAACGGGGTGTGTGGGCGCAACAGGGAAGAGGGTGGTTGGCATCAACTCTTAAGGGGGTGTGTGGTTGTGTGGGTGCAACAGGGAAGGGGTTGGGTTGGTGGATGGGTGTGGGCAACAGGGAAGGGTTTGGTTGTGTGGGTGGTGGCAACTGGGAAGGGCATGGGTGGGAGGAGACAACAGGGAAGGAGGTTGGTGTGTGGGGGCAACAGGGATGGGACTGGGTGTGTGTGTGGGTGGGAGGGGCAACAGGGAAGTGGTTGGGTGTCTGCATGGGTGGGGTCAACAGGGAATGGGATGAGAGGTGGGTGGGGTCAAAATGTAAGGGGGTGTGGGCAACAGGGTAGGGGGTTTGTCGGTGGGTGAGTGGGGGCAACTGGTAAGGTGGTGCGTGTGTGTGTGGGAGCAACAGGGAAGGGAGTGGGTTCATGGGTGTGGGCAATAGGGAATGGGGTGGGTCCAAGGGGGCAACAGGGTAGGGGTTGGGTAGGGGCAATAGGGTAGGATGTGGTTGGGTTGGGGCAACAGGGAAAAGGTGGGTGGGTGGGGGCAACTGGTAAGGTGGTGCGTGTGTGTGTGGGGGCAACAGGGAACAGGTGGGTGGGTGGGAGCAACTGATAAGGTGGTGCATGTGTGTGTGGGAGCAACAGGTAAGGGAGTGGTTTCATGGGTGGGGGCAACAGGGAAGGGTACTGGAGGGTGGTTGGGTGTAAAAATGAAGTTGGATTTGAGTGGGTGGTTGGGGGCAACAGGGAAAGAGTGGCTGGGTGGCAGGGAGGTTGGTTGGTACAGGGAAGGCTGTGGGAGTGTGGGTCGGGGAGACAAGAAAGTGGGTGTGTGTGGGCAAAAGGGAAGGGGATGGTTGGGTGTGTGGGGGTAACAGGGAAGGCGGTGGGTGGGTAGGTGTGTGGGGGAACAGGGAAGGCGGTGGGTGGGTAGGTAGCTGGGGGAAACAGGGAAGGGGTGGGGGCTACAGGGAAGGGGGTGAGTGGTTGGGGGCAACAGTGAAGGGGTTGGATGGGCGCACAAGGGCAGGTGGTGGCTGGATGAGGGCAACAGAGAAAAGGGTGGTTGGTGTCAACGGGGAAGGGGGTGGGTGGGTGTGTGGGGGTAACAGGGAAGGCGGTGGGTGGGTAGGTGTGTGGGGGAACAGGGAAGGGGTGGGTGGGTAGGTAGGTGGGCGAAACAGGGAAGAGGTGGGGGCTACAGGGAAGGGGGTGAAAGGGTGGGGGCAACAGGGAAGGGGTTGGATGGGCGCA
Organism: Isurus oxyrinchus; assembly: GCA_026770705.1. NCBI lineage: Eukaryota > Metazoa > Chordata > Chondrichthyes > Lamniformes > Lamnidae > Isurus > Isurus oxyrinchus. The sequence goes on along the minus strand of JANJGN010001682.1, from coordinate 102,340 downwards.
AAAGGGCAGGTGGTGGCTGGGTGAGGGCGACAGAGAAAAGGGTGGTTGGTGTCAATGGGGAAGGGGGTTTGTGGGTGGGGACAACTGGGAAGGGTGTGGGTGGGTGTGTGGGGTCAACAGGGAAGGGGGTGGGGGGTCACAGGAAAGGGGGTGGGTGGGGGCATTAGTGAAGGGTGTGGGGGGCACAGGGAAGGGGCTGGGTGGGTGGGTGAGTGGGTGCAACAGGGAAGGGTTTGGTGGGTGTGTAGGTGGGGACAACAGGGAAGTGGTGTGGGCAAAAGAGAAGGGGCTGGGTGGGTGTTTGGGTGGGTGGGGGCAACAGAGAAGTGGTTGGGCGTGTGGTTGGGTGGGGAAAACAGGGAAGCGTGTGGATGGGTGTGTGGGGTCAACAGGGAATGGGGTGGGGGGGTGGGTGGGGTCAAAAGGGAAGGGGGTGGAGGCAACAGGGAAGGGGGTGGAAGGGTGGATGGGTGTGGGCAAAAGGGAAGGGATGGGTGGATGGGTAGTGGGGCAACAGGGAAGGGTTGTGGGCAACAGGGAAGGGGGTGTAAGGGGGCAACAGGGAAGGGGGTGGGTAGACGCTATAGGGTAGGTTGTGGATGGGTGGGGGCAACAGGGAAAAGGTGGGAGGGGGCAACAGGCAAGGGGTGGGTGGGTGGGGACAACTGGTAAGTGGATGCATCAGTGGGTGGGAGAAGCTAGGACGGGGTGGGTGCGGGCAACAGGAAAGGGAATGGGTGGGTGTGTATTTGGGTGTGGGCAACAGGGAAGGTGGTGGATGTGTAGGTGGGTGTGGGCAACAGGGAAGGGGATGGTTGGTTGGATGTGTGGGGGCAACAGGGAAGGGGGTGGGTGGGTTGGTAGGTGCGGGTAACAGGGAAGGGGTGGGGTCAACAGGGAAGGTGGTGAGTGGGAGGGGGCAACAGGGCAGGGGTGGGTGGGGGCAATAAGGTAAGTGGTGGCTGGGTGGGGGCAACAGGGAATGGGGTGTGTGGGGCAACAGGGAAGGGTGTGGGTGGGTGGGGGCAACTGGTAAGGGTGTGGGTGGGTTTGTGGGGGCAACAGGGAAGGGGGTGGGTTGGTGGATGGGTGTGGGCAACTGGGAAGGCTGTGGTTGGTTGGGTGTTGGCAACAAGGAAGGGCGTGGGTGGGTGAAGTCAACAAGGAAGGGGGTGAGTGGGTGGGGGCAACAGGGAAGAGGGTGGGTGGGGGCAATGGGGTAGGCGGTGGCTGGGTGGGGGCAACAGGGAAGGGGGTGGGTGGTAGCAACTTGTAAGGGGGTGGGTGGGTGTGTGGGGGCAACAGAGAAGGGGGTGGATGGGTGGGGGCAACAGGGAAGGGGCTGCATGGGTGGGTGGGGCAACAGGGAAGGAGGGGCATGAGGGCAACAGGGAAGTGGGTGGGTGGGTGTGTGGGGGCAACAGGGAAGGGGTTGGGTTGGTGGATGGGTGTGGGCAAAAGGGAAAGATTTGGTTGTGTGGGTGGTGGCAACAAGGAAGGGAGTGGGTGGGTGTGGGCTACAGAGAAGGGGCTGTGTGTGTGGGGGGCAACAGGGATGGGACTGGGTGTGCGTGTGGGTGAGATGGGGCAACAGGGAATCGGATGGGTGCATTGGTGGGTGGGGGCAACAGGGAAGGGTCTGGGTGGGTGTTTGGGGTCAACAAGGAATGGGGTGGGGTGTGGGTGGGGTCAACAGGGAAGGTAGTGGTGGCAACAGGGAAGGGGGTGGGTTGGGGCAACAGGGAAGGGGTTAGGTGGGTGGGCGAGTGGGTGCAACAGGGAAGGGGTTGGTGGGTGGGTAGGTGGGGGCAACAGGGAAGGGGCTGGGTGGGTGGATGGGGGCAACAGGTAAGGGGTTGGGTGTGTGGGTGGGGAAAACAGGGAAGGTTGTGGCTGGGTGTGAGGGGTCAACAGGGAAGGGGATGGTTGGGTCGGTGGGTGGGTGTGGGCAACAGGGAAGGGGGTGGGTAGAGTCAATAGGATAGGTTGTGGATGGGTGGGGGCAACAGGGAAGGAGGTGCATGGGGCAACACGGAAGTTGGTGGGTGGTTGTGTGGGGGCAACAGGGAAGGGTGTGGGTGTTTCCAACAGAGAAAGGGGTATGTAGGTGGGTGGGGGCAACAGGGATAGGTGAGGGTGGGAGGGCGTGACAGGGAAGGGAGTGGGTAGGTGTGTAGGGGTTACAGTTCAGGGCGTGGGTGGTGGCAACAGGGAAGGGGGTGGGTGGGTCTGTTGGGGCAACAAGGAATGTGGTCGGTTTGGGCAACAGGGAAGTGAGTGGGTGGGTGTGGGCAAAAGGGAAGAGGGTGGGTGGGGGCAATAGGGTAGGTGTTGGCTGGGTGGGTGCAACAGGGAACGGGGTGTGTGGGGGCAACAGGGAAGGGCTTTGGTTGGTGGATGGGTGTGGGCAACAGGGAAATGTTTGGTTGTGTAGGTGTTTGCAACAGGGAATGGAGTGGGTGGGTGGTTGCAACAGGAAATCGGTTTGATGGGTGGGTGGGGGCTACAGGGAAGGGGGTGGGTGTGTGGGGGCATCAGGGATGGGACTGGGTGTGTGTGTGGGAGGGATGGGGCAACAGGGAATCAGTTTGGTGTGTGGGTGGGTGCGGGCAACAGGGAAAGGTGTGGGTGGGTGTGTTGGGTCTACAGAGAATGGGGTGGGGGTGTGGGTGGGGTCAACAGGGAAGGGGGTGGGTGCAACAGGGAAGGGGGTGTGTGGGGGTTGGGTAGGGGCAACAGGGTAGGGGGTGGTTTGGGTGGGGGCAACAGTGAAGTGGGTGGGTGGGTGGGTGGTGACAATAGGTAGGGGGTGGGTTGGTGGCTGGGTGGATGGTGGCAACAGGGCATGGGGTGGGTGGGTGACTGGGGGCAACAGGGAATGCGGTGTGTGGAAGTTTGTTTGGGGGCAACATGGAACGGGGTGGGGCCAACAGGGAAGAAGGTGGGTGGTTGTGTGAGTGGGGGCAACAGAGGAGGATTTGGGGACAACAGGGAAGGGGGTGTGGGAGGGTGTTGGCAACAGGGATGTAGGGTTGCGGATGGGTGTGGGCAACAGGGAAGGGGGTGGATGGGTGGGTGGTGCACCAGGGAAGGAGGTGTGGGTGGGTGTGGGCAACAGGGACGCGGGGTGATGGTGGAGGCAAGAGGGAAGGGTTGTTGTTGGTTGAGGGCAACAGGGAAGTGTGTGGGCTGGAGGGTTGGGGCCTCAAGGAAGAGGTGGGCAGGTGGGTGGGACAACAGGGAAGGGCGTGGGTGGGTGGGTGGGGGCAACAGGGAAGTGAGTGGGTTTGTGGGTGGGGCCAACAGTGAAGGTGGTTGGTAGGTGATTGCAGGCAACAGGGAAAGGGTGGCTGGATGGGTGGGTGGGTGCTACAGGAAAGTGGTGGGTGGATGGTTGGGGGAAAAAGGAAGAGGGTGGGTGTGGGCAAAAGGGAAGGGGGTGGGCGGGTGTGTAGGTGGGTGGGGGCAACAGGGAAGTTGGTGGATGTGTGGGTGGGTCTGGGCAACAGGGAAGAGGGTGGGTGGGGGCAATAAGGTAGGTGGTGGCTGGGTTGGGGCAACAGGGAACAGCGTGTGTGGGGGCAACAGGGAAGGGGGTGGGTGGTGGCAACTCGTAAGGGGGTGGGTGTGTGCATGGGGGCAACAGGGAACGGGTTGGGTTGATGGATGCGTGTTGGCAAGAGGGAAAGGTTTGGTTGTGCGGGTGGTGGCAGCTGGGAAGGTTGTGGGTGGGTGGGGGCAACAGGAAACGGGTTGTGTGGGTGCATGGGGGCAACAGGGAAGTGGGTGGGTGGGTGTTTGGGGGCAACAGGGAAGGGGGTGGGTGGGTGCAACAGAGAAGGGGGTGGGTAGGTGGGTGGGGGCAACAGGGAGAGTTGAGAGTGGGGGGTGTCACAGTGAAGGGGGTGGGTGGGTGATTGGGGCAACAGGGAAGGGTGTGTGTGGGGGCAACAGGGAAGGGGGTGGGTGGCACTATTGGGGCAATAGGGAAGGAGGTGGGTGGGGGCAACAGGGATGGTGGTGGGTGGGTGGGTGAGGGCAACAGGGAACTGTGTGGGTGGGTGAGTGAGGGCAACAGGGAAGTAGTGTGTGGGTGGGTTGGGGAACAGAGAAGGGGGTGGGTGGATGGGTGGGGGCAACAGGGAAGGGGTTGGTTCAATTGGAGTCAACAGGGAAGGGGTTGTGTGGGGGCAACATTGAAGGGTGTGTGGAGGTGCTTGGGGACAACAGGGAAGGTGGTGGGTGGGTGGCTGGAGGCAACAGGGAATGGGGTGTGTTGGGGTTTGTTTGGGGGCAACATGCAATGGGGTCGGGCCAACAGGCAAGGGGGTGGGTGGTTGTGTGAGTGGGGGCAACAGAGGAGGGTTTGGGGGCAACAGGGAAGGGGGTGTGGGTCGGTGTTGGCAACAAGGAAGGGGGTTGTGTGCGGGTGAGGGCAACAGGCAAGGGGAGTGGGTGTGTGTGGGTGCAACAGAGATGCGGGGTGACAATGGGGGCAACAGGGAAGGGGGTGAGTCGGTCGGGGCAACAGGAAAGCATGTTGGGTGGTGGGCGGGAATGACCAAGAATGGTGTGGGTGTGGCAACAGGGAACGGGGTGGGTGGTTGGGTAGAGGCAACAGGGAATGGTGTGTGTGAGTGTGTGGTGTCAAGATGGAAGGGTTGTGGTTGGTTGACGGCAACAGGGAAGGGGGGTGGGGACAACAGGGAAGTGTGTGGGCAGGAGGGTGGGGGCAACAGGGAAGTGTGTGGGCAGGAGGGTGGGGGCAACAGGGAAGGGGGTTGGTCGGTGGGTGGGGGCAACAGGGAGGGTGGTGGGTAGGTGGTTGGGGGCAACAGGGAATGGGATGTGTGGGTGGGTGGGGTAATCAAGGAAGCGGGTAGGTATGGGCAACAGGGAAGGGGTTGCGTGGCAGTGAAGGTGCGTGGGGGCAACAGGGAATGTGATAGATGTGTGGGTGGGTGTGGGCAACAGGGAAGGGGGTGGTTGGTAGGATGTGTGGGGGCAACAGGAAATGGGGTGGGTGGGTAGGTAGGTGGGAGAAACAGGGAAGGAGTGGGGGCAACAGGAATGGTGGTGAGTGGGAGGGGGCAACAGGGAAGGGTGTGGGTGGGGGAAATAGGTTAGGTGGAGGCTGGGTGGGGGCAACAGGGAAGGGGGTGTGTGGGGCAACAGGGAAGGTTGTGGGTGGGTGGGGGCAAGTGGTAAGTGTGTGGGTGGATGTGTGCAGGCAGCAGGGAAGGGGGTGGGTTGGTGGATGGGTGTGGGCAACAGCGAAGGCTGTGGTTAAGTTGGTGCTGGCAACAGGGAAGAGGGTGGGTGGGTGTGTGGGTGGGTGGGGGCAACAGGGAAGGGGTCGGGTCTGTGGGGAAAACAGGGAAGGGTGTGGGTGTTTGTGTGGGGTCAACAGGGTCTGGGGTGGGCGGGTGGGTGGCATCAACAGGCAAGGGTGTGGGTGGGGGCAACAGGGAAGTGGGTGGGTGGGTGGGTAGTTGGAGGCAACAGGGAAGGGGTGAGGGCAACAGGGAAGGGTGTAGGTAGTTGGGGGCAACAGTGAAGAGGGTGGGTAGGGGCAATAGTGTAGGTGTTGGTGGGTGCAGGAAACAAGGAAGGGGGTGGGTGCATGCAACAGGGAAGGGAGTGGGTGGGTGGGTGTGTGGGTGGGTGGGGGTGACAGGGAAGGAGGTGGGTGTGTGGGTGGGTGCGAGAAACAGGGAAGGTTGTGTTTGGGTAGGTGGAGGCAACAGGGATGGCGGTGGGTGGGTGGGTGTGTGCGGGCAACAGTGAAGTGAGTGGGTTGGTAGGTAGGTGGGGGAAACAGGGAAGGGGTGGGGTCAACAGGGAAGGGGATGAGTGAGTGGGGCCAACAGGGAAGATGGTGGGTGGGGGCAATAGGGTAGGTGGTGGCTGGGTTGGGGCAACAGGGAATGGGGTGCATGGGGGCAACAGGGAAGGGAGTGGGTGGTGTCAACTCATAAGGGGGTGGGTATGTCTGTGGGCGCAAGAGGGAAAGGGTTGGGTTGATGGATTTGTGTTGGCAACAGGGAAACATTTGGTTGTGTGGGTGGAGGCAGCAGGGAAGGTTGTGGGTGGGTGGGGACAACAGGAAACGGGTTGTGTGGGAGAGTGGGGGCTACAGGGAAGGGGATGGGTATGTGGGGTCAACATGGATGGGACAGGGTGTGTGTGTGAGTGGGAAGGGGCAACAGGGAAGCGGTTGGGTGTGTGGGTGGGTGGGGTCAACTGGGAATGGGGAAGGGAGGTTGGTGGGGTCAACAGGGAAGGCAGTGGGAGCAAAAGGGAAGGGGTTGGGTGAGGGGGTGGGTAGGGGCAACAGAGAATGGGGTGTTGGGTGGGTGGGGGCAACAGGGAAGGGGGTGGATGGGTGGGAGGTGCAACAGGGAAGGAGGTGCATGGGGGCAACAGGGAAGTGGGTGGTTGGGTGTTTGGGGGCAACAGGGAAGGGGGTGGGTGGGTGCAACAGGGAATGGGTTGGACAGGTGGGTGGGGGCAACAGGGACAGTTGAGGGTGGGAGGGGGTCACAGTGAAGTAATTGGGTGGGTGGGTAATTGCGGCAAGAGGAAAGGGGAAATGTGGGGGCAACAGGGAAGGGGGTGGGTGGGTCTGTTGGGCAAAAGGGAAAGGGGTAGGTGGGAGCAACAGGGAATTGTGTGGGTGGGTGAGTGGGGGCAACAGGGAAGTAGTGTGTGGGTGGGTTGGGGAACAGGGAAGGGGTGGGTGGGGGCAACAGGGAAGGGGTTGGTTCGATTGGAGTCAACAGGGAAAGGGTTGGGTGGGGGCAACAGGGAAGGAGGGGTTGTGTGGGGTCAACATTGAAGGGTGTGGGGAGGTGCTTGGGGACAATAGGGAAGGTGGTGGGTGGGTGGCTGGAGGCAACAGGGAATGGGGTGTGTGGGGGTTTGTTTGGGGGCAACATGGAATGGGGTGGGGGCAACAGGGAATGGGGTCGGTCCAACAGGCAAAGGGGTGGGTGGTTGTGTGAGTGGGGGCAACAAAGGAGGGTTTGGGGGCAACAGGGAAGGCTGTGTGTGTGGCTGTTGGCAACAGTAAAGGGGGATGTGTGTGGGTGAGGGCAACAGGGATGCGGGGGTGACAATGGGGGAAACAGGGAAGGGGGTGTGTGGGTGGGGGCAACAGGAAAGCGTGTTGGGTGGTGGGTGGGGAGAACAGGGAATGGTGTGGGTGTGGCAACAGGGAACGGGATGGATAGGTAGGCAGGGGCAACAGGGAAGGGTGTGTGTGAGTGTGCGGTGTCAAAATGGAAGGGTTGTGGTTGATTGAGGGCAACAGGGAAGGGGGTGGGGGCAACAGGGAAGTGTGTGGGCAGGAGGGTGGGGGCAACAGGGAGGGTGGTGGTTAGGTGGTTGGGGGCAACAGGGAATGGGATGGGTAGGTGGGTGGGGGAAACAAGGAAGGGGGTGGGTGCGGGCAACAGGGAAGGAGTTGCATGGGTGTGTAGGTGGGTGGGGGCAACAGGGAATGTGATGGATGTGTGGGTGGGTGTGGGCAACATTGAAGGAGTTGCATGGGTGTGTAGGTGGGTGGGGGCAACAGGGAAGGGGTGGTAGGTAGAATGTATGGGGGCAACTGGGCATGGGGTGGTGGTTAGGTAGGTGGGGGAAACAGGGAAGGGGTGGGGGCAACAGAGAAGGTGGTGAGTGGGTGGGGGCAACAAGGAAGAGGGTGGATGGGTAAATAGGTTAGGTGGTGGCTGGGTGGGGGCAACAGGGAAGGGTGTGTTTGGGCAACAGGGAAGATTGTGGGTAGGTGGTGGCAAGTGGTAAGAGTGTGGGTGGATGTGTGTGGGCAACAGGGAAGGGGTGGGTTGGTGGATGGGTGTGGGCAACAGCGAAGGCTGTGCTCAGGTGGGTGCTGGCAACAGGGAAGGGGGTGGGTGGGTGGGAGCAAAAGGGAAGGGGGTGGGTGGTTGGGGGCAACAAGGAAGGGGCTGGGTGGGTATGTGGGTGGGTGGTTGCAACATTGAAGGGGTTGGCTGGGTGGGGAAAAAGGGAAGGGTGTGATTGGCTGTGTGGGGTTAACAAAGAAAGGGTTGGGCGGGCGGGTGGGGTCAACAGGGAAGGGGGTGGGTGGGGGCAACAGGGAAGGGGGTGGGTGGGTGGGATCAACATGGAAGGGGGTGGGTGGGTGGTGGCAACAGGGATGGGGCATCTGGGTGGGTAGTTGGGGGCAACAGGGAAGGTGTGTGGGCAACAGGGAAGGGGTGGATCATAGGGGGCAACAGCAAAGGCGGTGGGTCGGGGCATTATGTTATGGTGGGTGCATGGGGGAAACAAGGAAGGGGGTGGGTGCAGGCAACAGGGAAGGGAGTGTGTGGGTGTGTGGGTGGGGCAATGGTGAAGGTGTTGGAAGTGTGGGTGTGTTCGGGCAACAGGGAAGGGTTGGGTTGGTGGATGGGTGTGGTCAACAGGGAAAGGTTTGGTTGTGTGTGGGGTGGTAACTTGGAAGGGAGTGGGTGGTTTGGGGGCAACAGGAAACGGGTTCAGTGGGGGAGTGGGGGCTACAGGGAAGGGGCAGGGTGTGTGGGGGCAACAGGGATGGGACTGGGTGTGTGTGGGTGGGATGGGGCAAAAGGGAAGCGGTTGTGTGTGTGGGCAGGTGGGTGCAACAGGAAAGTGGTGTTGGCAACAGGGAAGGGGCTGGGAGGGTTTGTGGGTGGGTGGGGGCAAAAGGGAAGGAGTTGGGTGTGTGGGTGGGGGGAAAACAGGGAAGGGTGTGGCTGAATGTGTGGGGTCAACAGGGAAGGAGGTGTGGGCAACAGGGAAGGTGGTGGGTGGGTGTGTAGGTGCAGGCAACATGGAAGGGGTGTGGGCAACAAGGAAGGGGGTGGGTGTAATGGGGCAACAGGGAATGGAGTGGGTAGAAGCAATAGGGTAGGTTGTGGATGGGTGGGGGCAACTAGGTAAAGGTGGGAGGGGCAACAGGGAAGGGAGTGGGTGGGTGGGGTCAACTGGTAATGGGGTTGGGTGTGTGGGTGGTGTCAACAGGGAAGTGGGTGGGGGCAAGAGGTAAGGGGGTGGGTGGGTGGATGCAGGCAACAGGGAAGGGAGTGTGTGGGGGCAACTGCGCAGTGGGTGGGTGGGTGTTTGGGTGGGTGGGGGCAACAGGGAATGGGGTAGGGAAGTTGGTGGGGTCAACAGGGAAGGGGATGGGGCAACAGGGAAGGGGTTGCATGGGGGGTGGGTAAGGGCAACAGGGAATGGGGGTGGTTGGGTGGGGGCAACAGGGAAAGGGGTGGATGGGTGGGTGGTGCAACAGGGAAGGAGATGAGTGGGGGCAACAGGGGAGTGGGTGGGTGGGTAATTGGGGGCAACAGGGAAGGGGGTTGGTGGGTGCAACAGCGAAGGGGGTGGGTAGGTGGGTGGGGGCAACAGGGACTGTTGAGGATGAGACGGTGTGACAGTGAAGGGGTGGGTGGGTGGGGGCAACAGGGAAGGGGTTGGTTCGATTGGAGTCAACAGGGAAAGGGTTGGGTGGGGGCAACAGGGAAGGAGGGGTTGTGTGGGGTCAACATTGAAGGGTGTGGGGAGGTGCTTGGGGACAACAGGGAAGGTGGTGGATGGGTTGCTGGAGGCAACAGGGAATGGGGTGTGTGGGGGTTTGTTTGGGGGCAACATGGAATGTTGTGGGGGCAACAGGGAACAGGGTGGGGCCAACAGGCAAGGGGGAGGGTGGTTGTGTGAGTGGGGGCAACAGAGGAGGGTTTGGGGGCAACAAGGAAGGGTGTGTGTGTGGGTGATGGCAACAGTAAAGGGGGATGTGTGCGGGTGAGGGCAACAGGAAAGGGGAGTGTGTGTGTGTGGGTGCAACAGGGATGCGAGGTGACAATGGGGGAAACAGGGAAGGGGGTGTGTGGGTGGGGGCAACAGGAAAGCGTGTTGGGTGGTGGGTGGGGACAACAGGGAAAGATGTGGGTGTGGCTACAGGGAATGGGGTGGATAGGTGGGCAGGGGCAACAGGGAAGGGTGTGTGTGAGTGTGTGGTGTCAACATGGAAGGGTTGTGGTTGGTTGAGGGCAACAGGGAAGGGGCTGGGGGCAACAGGGAAGTGTGTGGGCAGGAGGGTGGGCGCAACAGGGAGGGTGGTGGGTAGGTGGTTGGGGGCAACAGGGAATGGGATGGGTAGGTGGGTGGTGGAAACAAGGAAGGGGGTGGGTGCGGGCAACAGGGAAGGAGTTGAATGGGTGTGTAAGTGGATGGGGGCAACAGGGAATGTGATGGTTGTGTGGGTGGGTGTGGGCAACAGGGAAGGGGGTGGTTGGTAGAATGTATGGGGGCAACTGGGCATGGGGTAGTGGGTAGGTAGGTGGGGGAAACAGGGCAGCAGTGGGTGCAACAGAGAAGGTGGTGAGTGGGAGGGGGCAACAGGGAAGAGGGTGGGTGGGTAAATAGGTTAGGTGGTGGCTGGGTGGGGGCAACAGGGAAGGGGATGTTTGGGCAACAGGGTAGGTTGTGGGTAGGTGGTGGCAAGTGGTAAGGTTGTGGGTGTATGTGTGTGGGCAACAGGGAAGGGGTGGGTTGGTGGATGGGTATGGGCAACAGCGAAGGCTGTGCTCAGGTGGGTGCTGGCAACAGGGAAGGGGGTGCGTGGGTGGGAGCAAAAGGGAAGGGGGTGGGTGGGGGCAACAAGGAAAGTGCTGGGTGGGTATGTGGTTGGGCGGGGGCAACATTGAAAATGTTGCGAAAACAGGGAAGGATGTGGGTGGGTTTGTGGGGTTAACAGGGAAATGGTTGGGTGGGCGGGTGGGGTCAACATGGAAGGGAGTGGGTGGGGGCAACAGGGAAGGGGTTGGGTGGGTGGGGGCAACAGGGATGGGGCATCTGGGTGGGTAGTTGGGGGCAACAGGGAAGGTCTATGGGCAACAGGGAAGGGGGTGGATCATAGGGGGCAACAGCGAAGGCGGTGGGTCGGGGCAATAGGGTATGGTGGCTGCATGGGGGAAACAAGGAAGGGGTGGGTGCAGGCAAAAGGGAAGGGTGTGTGTGGGTGTGTGGGTGGGGGCAATGGCAAAGATGTTGGAAGTGTGGGTGGGTTCGGGCAACAGTGAAGAGGGTGGGTGGATAGGTATGTGGGGGAAACAGGGAAGGGGTAGGCTCAACAGGGAAGGGGGTGTGTGGCTGGGGGCAACAGGGAATGGGATGCGTTGGGTCAAGAGGCATGGGGATGCTTGGCAGCAAGAAAAGGCGTCGTTGGGTGTGTGGGGTCAACAGGGAAGGGTTTGGGTTGGTGGATGGGTGTGGTCAACAGGGAAAGGTTTGGTTGTGTGTGGGGTGGCAACTTGGAAGGGAGTGGGTGGGTGGGAGCAACAGGAAACGTGTTCAGTGGTTGGTTGGGGGCTACAGGGAAGGGGCAGGGTGTGCGGGGGCAACTGAGATGGGACTGGGTGTGTGTGGGTGGGATGGGGCAAAAGGGTAGCGGTTGTGTGTGTGGGCGGGTGGGTGCAACAGGGAAGTGGTGTGGGCAACAAGGAAGGGGCTGGGAGGTTTTGTGGATGGGTGGGGGCTAAAAGGAAGGAGTTGGGTGTGTGCGTGGGGGAAAACAGGGAAGGGTGTGGCTGGGTGTGTGGGGTCAACAGGGAAAGAGGTGGGGCCAACAGGGAAGGGGGTGGGTGGGTGGGTGGGTTGGTGTGGGCAAAAAGGAAGGGGGTGGGTGGGTGGGTAGGTCGGGGCAACATGGAAGGGGTGTGGGCAACAAGGAAGTTGGTGGGGGGGAAGGGTCAACATGGAAGGGGGTGGGTGGGTGGGGGTAGCAGGGATGGGGCGTCTGGGTGGGTAGTTGGGAGCAACAGTGAATGTGTGTGGCAAACAGGGAAGGGGGTGGATCATAAGGGGCAACAGCGAAGGCAGTGGGTCGGGGCAATAGGGTATCGTGGGTGCATGGGGGAAACAAGGAAGGGGGTGGGTGCAGGCAACAGTGAAGGGGGTGGGTCGGTAGGTATGTGGGGGAAACAGGGAAGGGGTGGGGTCAACAGGGAAGGGGGTGAGTGGGTGGGGACAACAGGGAATGGGGTGCATTGGGGCAAGAGGGATGGGGATTCTTGGCAGCAAGTAAGGGGGTCGTTGGGTGTGTGGGGGCAACAGGGAAGGGTTTGGGTTGGTGGATGGGTGTGGTCAACAGGGAAAGGTTTGGTTGTGTGTGGGGTGGCAACTTGGAAGGGAGTGGGTGGTTGGGGGCAACAGGAAACGGGTTCAGTGGGTGGTTGGGGGATACAGGGAAGGGGCTGGGTGTGTTGGGGCAACAGAGATGGACTGGGAGTGTGTGGGTGGGATGGGGCAAAATGGAAGCGGTTGTGTGTGTGGGCAGGTGGGTGCAACAGGGAAGTTGTGTGGGCAACAGGGAAGGGGCTGGGAGGGTTTGTGGGTGGATGGGGGCAAAAGGGAAGGTGTTGGGTGTGTGGGTGGGGGAAAACAGGGAAGGGTGTGGCTGGGTGTGTGGGGTCAACAGGGAAGGAGGTGGGGGCAACAGGAAAGGGGGTGGGTGGGTGGGTTGGTGTGGGCAACAGGGAAGGGGGTGGGCAACAAAGAAGGGGGTGGGTGCAAGGGGGCAACAGGGAATGGGGTGGGTAGAGGCAATAGGGTAGGTAGTGGATGGGTGGGGGCAACTAGGTAAAGGTGGGAGGGGCAACAGGGAAGGGAGTGGGTGGGTGGGGGCAACTGGTAAAGGGTTTGGGTGGGTGCGTGGTGTCAACAGGGAACTGGGTGGGGGCAAGAGGGAAGTGGGTGGGTGGGTGGATGCGGGCAACAGGGATGGGGGTGTTTGGGGGCAACAGGGAAGTGGGTGGGTGGGTTTGTGGGTGGGTGGGGGCAACAGGGAATGTGGTGGGTGTGTGGGTGGGTTTGGGAAACAGGGAAGGGTGTGGGTGGGTAGGTAGGTGGGGGAAACAGGGAAGGGGTGGGGTCAACAGGGAAGAGGGTGGGTGGGGGCAATAGGGTAGGTGGCAACAGGGTTGGGGCAACAGGGAACAGGGTGCGTGGAGGCAACAGGGAAGAGGGTGGCTGGGTCTGTGGGCTCAACTGGGAAGGAGGTGGGGGCAACAGGGAAGGGGATGGGTGGGTGGGTGGGTTGGTGTGGGCAACAGGGAAGGGGGTGTGTGGTGGCAACTCATAAGGGGATGAGTGTGTGTGGGGGCAAGACGGAAGGGTTTTGGGTTCGTGGATGGGTGTTAGGAACAGGGAAATGTTTGGTTGTGTGGGTGGTGGCAACAGGGAAGTTTGTGAGTGGGTGTGGGCAACAGGAATCGGGTTGTGTGGGTGGTGGGGGCTACAGGGAAGGTGGTGGGTGTGTGGGGGCAACAGGGATGGGACTGGGTGTGTGGGTGGGTGGGATGGGGCAAAAGGGAAGCGGTTGGGATTGTGGGTGGGTGGGGTCAACAGGGAATGGGTTAGGGAAGTTGGTGGGGTCAACAGGGAAGGGGATGGGGCAACAGGGAAGGGGTTGGGTGGGGGGTGGTTAAGGGCAACAGGGAATGTGGGGTGGTTGGGTGGGGGCAACAGGGAAAGGGGTGGATGGGTGGGTGGTGCAACAGGGAAGGAGGTGAGTGGGGGCAACAGTGAAGTGGGTGGGTGGGTGTTTGGGGGCAACAGGGAAGGGGGTGGGTGGGTGCAACAGAGAAGGGGTTGTGTAGGTGGGTGGGGGCAACAGGGACTGTTGAGGGTGGGAGGGTGTGACAGTGAATGGGTGGGTGGGTGGGGGCAACAGGTAGGGGTTGGTTCGATTGGAGTCAACAGGGAAAGGGTTGGGTGGGGGCAACAGGGAAGGAGGGGTTGTGTGGGGTCAACATTGAAGGGTTTGGGGAGGCGCTTGGGGACAACAGGGAAGGTGGTGGGTGGGTGGCTGGAGGCAACAGGGAATGGGGTGTGTGGGGGTTTGTTTGGGGGCAACATGGAATGGGGTGGGGGCAACAGGGAGTGGGGTGGGGCCAACAGGCAAGGGGGTGGGTGGTTGTGTGAGTGGGGGCAACAGAGGAGGGTTTGGGGTCAACAGGGAAGTGGGTGTGTGTGGGTGATGGCAACAGTAAAGGGGGATGTGTGCGGGTGAGGGCAACAGGAAAGGGGAGTGTGTGTGTGTGGGTGCAACAGGGATGCGAGGTGACAATGGGGGAAACAGGGAAGGGGGTGTGTGGGTGGGGGCAACAGGAAAGCGTGTTGGCTGGTGGGTGGGGACAACAGGGAATGGTGTGGGTGTGGCAACAGGGAATGGGGTGGATAGGTGGGCAGGGGCAACAGGGAAGGGTGTGTGTGAGTGTGTGGTGTCAACATGGAAGGGTTGTGGTTGTTTGAGGGCAACAGGGAAGGGGCTGGGGGCAACAGGGAAGTGTGTGGGCAGGAGGGTGGGGGCAACAGGGAGGGAGGTGGGTAGGTTCTTGGGGCAACAGGGAATGGGATGGGTAGGTGGGTGGTGGAAACAAGGAATGGGGTGGGTGCGGGCAACAGGGAAGGAGTTGCATGGGTGTGTAGGTGGGTGGGGGCAACAGGGAATGTGATGGTTGTGTGGGTGGGTGTGGGCAACAGGGAAGGGGGTGGTTGGTAGAATGTATGGGGGCAACTGGGCATGGGGTGGTGGGTAGGTAGGTGGGGGAAACAGGGAAGCATTGGGGGCAACAGAGAATGTGGTGAATGGGAGTGGGCAACAGGGAAGAGGGTGGGTGGGTAAATAGATTAGGTGGTGGCTGGGTGGGGGCAACAGGGATGGGGGTGTTTGGGCAACAGGGAAGGTTGTGGGTAGGTGGTGGCAAGTGGTAAGGTTGTGGGTGGATGTGTGTGGGCAACAGGGAAGGCTGTGCTCTGGTGGGTGCTGGCAACAGGGAAGGGGGTGCGTGGGTGGGAGCAAAAGGGAAGGGGTTGGGTGGGTGGGGGCAACAAAGAAGGGGCTGGATGGGTATGTGGGTGGGTGGGGGCAACATTGAAGGTGTTGGCAGGGTGGGGATTACAGCGAAGGGTGTGGGTGGGTTTGTGGGGTTAACAGGGAAAGGGTTGGGCGGACGGGTGGAGTCAACAGGGAAGGGGGTGTGTGGGGGCAACAGGGAAGGGGGTGGGTGGGTGGGGTCAACATGGAAGGGTTTGGGTGGGTGTGGGCAACAGGGATGGAGTGTCTGGGTGGGTAGTTGGGGGCATCAGGGTAGGTCTATGGGCAACAGGGAAGGGGGTGGATCATAGGGGGCAACAGCGAAGGCGGTGGGTGGGGGCAATAGGGTATGGTGGGTGCATGGGGGAAAGAAGGAAGGGGGTGGGTGCAGGCAACAGGGAAGGGAGTGTATGGGTGTGTGGGTGGGGGCAATGGCGAAGGTGTTGGAAGTGTGGGTAGGTTCGGGCAACAGTGAAGGGGGTGGGTGGGTAGGTATGTGGGGCAAACAGGGAAGGGGGTGGGTGGGGGCAACATGGAAGGGCTGGGTGGGTGGGGGCAACAAGGAAAGGGGTGGGTGGGTATATGGGTGGGTGGGGGCAACATTGAAGGGGTTGGCTGCGTTGGGAAAACAGGGAAGGGTGTGGGTGGGTTTGTGGGGTTAACAGGGAAAGGGTTGGGTGTGCGAGTGGGGTCAACAGGTAAGGGGTGGGTGTGGACAACAGGGAAGAGGGTGGGTGGGTGGGGTCAACATAGAAGGGGGTGGGTGGGTGGGGGCAACGGGGATGGGGCGTCTGGGTGGGTAGTTGGGGGCAACAGGGAAGGTCTATGGGAAACAGGGAAGGGGGTGGATCATAGGGGGCAACAGCGAAGGCGGTGGATCGGGGCAATAGGGTATGGTGGCTGTTTGGGGGAAACAAGGAAGGGGATGGGTGCAGGCAACAGTGAAGGGAGTGTGTGGGTGTGTGGGTGGGGGCAATGGCGACGGTGTTGGAAATGTGGGTGGGTTCGGGCAACAGTGAAGGGGGTGGGTGGGTAGGTATGTGGGGGAAACAGGGAAGGGGTGGGGTCAACAGTGAAGGGGTAGGTGAAGGGGTGGGTAGGTATGTGGGGGAAAGAGGGAAGGGGTGGGTGGGTGAGGGCAACAGGGTAGGGCGTGGGTGGCTGAGGGCAACAGGGAAGGGGGTTGGGTGGGGGCAACAGGGAAGGGGGTGGGTGGGTGGAGGCAACAGGGAAGGGGGTGTGTATGTGGGGGCAACAGGGAAGGGAAAGGTTTGTGGGTGAGTGAGGGCAACAGGGAAGCGGTGTGGCCAACAGGAAAGTGTGTGTGTCATAGGGGGCAAAAGGGAAGGGGATGGGTAGGGGCAATAGGGTAGGTTGTGGGTGGGTGGGGCAAAGGGAAGGTGCTGGGTGGGTGGGTTGGGAAAACAGGGAAGGGTGTGGGTGTGTGTGTGTGATCAGCAGGGAATGGGGTGGGGGGGTGGGACGGATCAACATGGAAGGGGGTGGGTGGGTTGGTGGGTGGGGTTCACAGGGAAGGGGTGGCTGGGTGGGGGTAACAGGGAAGGGGGTGTTTGGTTGGGTGTGTAGGGGCAACAGGGAAGGGGGTCGGTGGGTAGGTAGGATGGGGGAAACAGGAAAGGGGTGGGGGCAACAGGGAAGGGTATGAGTGGGTGGGGGCAAGAGGGAATGGAGTGGGTGGTGGCAATAGGGAAGGGGGTGGGTGGGTCAACAGGGAAGGGTGTGGGTGGGTACAGGCAACTGGTAAGGGTGTGGTTGGTGTGTGGGGGGGCAACAAGGAAGGGAGTGGGTTGGTGGATGGGTGTGGGCAACAGGGAAGGGTTTGGTTGTTTGGGTGGGTGGGGGCAACAAGGAAGGGGCTGGGTGTGTGGGCGGCTGGGGAAAACAGGGAAAGGTGTGGGTGGGTGTGTGGGTTCAGCAGGGAATGGGTTGGGGGTGGGTGGGGTCAACAGGGAAGGGGGAATGGGTGGGTGGGGGAAAAAGAGAAGCTGGTGGGTGGGTGGGTGGGTGGGGGCATCAGGGATGCTGGTGGGTGGATGGGTGGGGCTCATCAGGGAAGCTGGTGGGTGAGTGAGTGGGTGGGTGGAGGCAACAGGGAAGGGTGTGGGTGTGTGGGTGGGCGCATCAGGCAAAGGGGTGGTTGAGTGGGGGCGCCAGGGAATGCAGTGGGTGCATGGGTGGGGGCAAAAGGCGTGGGCTTGGGTTGGTGGGTGTGTGGATGGTGGCAACAGGGAAGTTGGTGGGTGGCTGGCTGGGGGCAAAAGGGAAAGGGGTGTGTGGGGGTTTGTTTGGGGGCAACATGGAATGAGGTTGGGGCAACAGGGAACTGGGTGGGGCCAACAGGCAAGGGGTGGGTGCTTGTGTGGGTGGGGGCAACAGAGGAGGGTTTGGGGGCAACAGGGAAGGGGGGTGTGGGTGGGTGTTGGCAACAGGGATGTGAGATTGTGGGTGGGTGTGGGCAACAGTGAAGGGGGTGGGCAGGAGGGTGGGGGCAACAATGAAGGGGGGAGGGTGGGGGCAACAAGGAATCATGTGGGTGGGAGGGTGTGGACAACAGGGAATCGTCTGAGTGGGAGGGTGTGGGCAACAGGGAAGGGGGTGGGCGGGAAGGTGGGGGCAGCAGGGCAGGAGTTGGGTAGGAAGGTGGGGTCAATAGGGATGGGTGGGCGAGTGGGTGGGGGCAACAGGGAAGGGTGCCGGTGGGTTGGTGGGAGGGGTCAACAGGGAAGGGGGTGTGTTTGTGTGTGGGGGCAACAGGGAAGGTGGTGTGTAGGTGGGTGGGGGCAACAGGGAAGTCTGATGGATAGTGGGTGGGAGATACAAGGAAGGGGCTGTTTGAGTGGGTGGTTTGGGGCAACAGGGAAGGAGTGACTAGGTGGGGGCAACAGTGAAGGGGGTGTTTGGGTGGGTGTGTCGGGGCAACAGGGAAGGGTGTCAGTGGGTAGGTAGGTGGGGGAAACAAGGAAGGGGTGGGGGCAACAGGGAAGGTCATGAGTGGGTTGGGGCAAGAGGAAGGGAGTGGGTGGGGGCAATAGGGTAGGTGGTGGCTGGAATGGGGCAACAGGAAAAGGGGTGGGTGGGTCAACAGAGAAGGGTGTGGGTGGGTGCGGGCAACTGGTAAGGGTGTGGTTGGTGTGTGGGGGCAACAGGGAAGGGGGTTGGTTGGTTGGGTGGGTGGTGGCAACACGGAAGGGGGTGGGTGGGTGTGTGCGGTTAAAAGAGAAGGGGATGTGTAGGTGGGGGCAACAAGGAAGTGGCTGGGTGGTTGTGTGGTAGGGTGGGGGCAACAGGGAAGGGGTTGAGTGGGTGGGTGGGGTCATCAGGGAATGGGTTGGGAGGTGGGTGGGGTCAACAGGGAAGGGGGCTGAGTGGGTGGGGGCAACATGGAAGGGTTTGGTGGGAGGGGTCAATGGGGAAGGCGGTGGGTTGGTGGGTGCTACAGGGAAGGGGTGGGTGGTGGAAACAAGGAAAGGGGTGGGTGCGGGCAACAGAGAAGGAGGTAGGTTGGTGTGTAGGTGGGTGGGGGGTAACAGGGAAGGTGGTGGATATGTTGGTGGGTGTGGGCAAAAGGGAAGGGGGTGGTTGGGTGGGGACAAGAGGGAAGGGGTGGGTGGGGGCAATAGGGTAGGTGGTGGCTGGATGTGGGCAACAGGGAAGGGGTGAGTGGGTCAACAGAGAAGGGTGTGGGAAGGTGGGGGCAACTGGTAAGGGTATGGTTGGTGTGGGGGCATCAGGGAAGGGGGTGGATTGGTGGATGGGTGTGGGCAACAGAGAAGGGTTTGGTTGGGTGGGTGGAGGCAACAGAGAAGGGGTGGGGCAACAAGGAAGGGGCTGGGTGGGTGTGAGGGTGGATGGGGGCAACAGGGAATGGGGTGGGGGGGTGGGTGGCATCAACAGGGAAGGGGGTGTTTGGGGGCAACAGGGAAGGGGCTGGGTGGGTGGGTGAGTGGGGGCAAAAGGGAAGGCGTGGTTGGATGGGTAGGTGGGGGCAACAGGGAATAGGCTGTTTGAGTGGGTTGTTGAGGGCAACAGGGAAGGGGTGGGTGTGTGGGTGGGAGAAACAGGGAAGGGGTTAGGTGGGAAGGTGGGGGAAACTGGGAAGCTGCTGGGTGGGTGTGTTGGGGCATCAGGGAAACTGGTGGGTGGGTGGGTGGGAGCATCAGGAAGCTGGTGGGTGAGTGAGTGGCTGGGTGGAGGCAACAGGGAATGGGGTGGGTGGGGGCAACACGGTAGGGTTAGGTGGGTGGGTGGGGGCAACATGGAAGGGGTGCGATGGTGGGGGCAACAAGGAAGAGGGTGGGTGTGTGGGAGGGGGCAACAGGGAAGGGGGTGGGAAGGTAGGTGGGGGCAACAGGGACCGGGGGTGGGCGGGTGGAAACAGGAAAGGAGGAGTGGGTGGTTGAGGGCAAAAGGGAAGTGGTTGGGTTGGTTGGAGACACCAGGAAAGGGTTTGGGTGGGGGCAACAGGGAAGGGTGTGGGTAAGTGGGGGCAACAGTGAAGGGTGTGGGGAGGTGCATGGGGACAACAGGGATGGTGTGGGTGCATGGGTGTGGGCAACAGGGAAGCGGGTGGGTGGGTGGGTGGGGGCAACAGGGAACAGGGTGGGTGGGTGGGTGGGGCCAACAGGGAAGAGGGTGTGTGAGTGGGTGGGGACAACAGGGAGGGTGTGAGTTGGTGGATGGGGGCAACAGGG
This sequence comes from Isurus oxyrinchus, assembly GCA_026770705.1. Taxonomy (NCBI): domain Eukaryota; kingdom Metazoa; phylum Chordata; class Chondrichthyes; order Lamniformes; family Lamnidae; genus Isurus; species Isurus oxyrinchus. Next base: position 82,744 of record JANJGN010001682.1, on the reverse strand, counting down.
AAGGGGGTGGGTGGGTGGGGGCAACAGGGAAGGGGTGAGGGATGGGTTGGTGGATGTTGGCAACAGGGAATGTTGAGGGTAGGTGTGGGCAACAGGGAAGGAAGGGGTGGTTGGGGGCAACAGTGAACGGTTTGAGGAGGTGTGTGGGGACAACAGGGAAGGGGGTGGGTGCATGAGTGACGGCAACAGGGATGGCGTGGGTGTGTGGGTGGGGGCAACAGGGAAGGGGGTAAGTGGGTGTGTGATTGGGGGCAACAGGGAAGGGGGTGGATGGGGGCAACAGAGAAGGGGGTGGGTTGGTGGGGGCAAAAGGGAAGGGGGTGGGTTCGTGGGTGGGGGCAACAGGGAAGTGGGTGAGTGGGTGGGGGCAACAGGGACGAGGTGGGTTGGTGTGGGCAACAGGGTATGGTGTGGGTGGGTGGGTGGGGGCAACAGGGCTAGGGTTGTGTGGGTGGGTGTAGGCCACAGGGAGGGGGTGGGTTATTGTGTGGGGGCAACAGGGAAGGGGGTGGTTGGTGGCAACAGGGAAGTGTTTGGGTGTGTGGGTGGAGGCAACAGGGAAGGGTGGGGTGGGTGGGTGGCAACAGGCAAGGTGTGAGTGGGTGGGTGGGGCAACATGGAAGTGGTGGGTGGGTGGTTGGGGGCAACAGGCAAGGGGTTGGGTCGGTGGGGGCAACAGGGAAGGGGTTGGGTGGGGGCAACAGGGAAGGGTGTGGGTAGGTGGGGGCAACAGGAATGGGGGTTGGGACAACAGTGAAGGGTTTGGGGAGGTGCGTGTGGACAATAGGGAAGGGGGTGGGTGCATGAGTGTGGACAACAGGGAAGGGGGTAAGTGGGTGAGTGTTTGGGGGAAACAGGGAAGGGGGTGGGCGGGGAGAACAGGGAAGGGAGTGGGTGGGTGGGAGCAACAGTGAAGGGGGTGGGTTGGTGGAGGCAACAGGGAAGACTGTGGCTAGGTGGTTGGGGACAACAGGGAATGGGGTGGGTGGGTTGGTGGGGGCAACAGCAAAGGGGGTGTGTGGGTGGGGGTAACAGGGAAACCGGTGGGTGTGTGGATGTTGGCAACAGGAAATGTTGAGGGTAGGGGTTGGCAACAGGGAAATGGGTTCGGTTGGTGTGTGGGTGCAACAGGGAAGGGTGTTTGTGGATGGGGACAACAGGGAGGGGGTGGGTGGGTGGCAGCAAAAGTGAAACGCGTGGGTGGGTGGATGGGGGCAACAGGGAAGGGGTTGGGTGTGTGGCTGGGGGCTACAGGTAATGGGGTTGGGCTGTGGGTGGGTGGGGGCAATAGGGTAGGGGGTGGGTGGGTGGGTGGGGGCAACTTGGAGTGTGGTGGGTTGGTGCGTCAGTGCAACAGGGAAGGGGGTGGGTGGGTGGGGGCAACAGGGAAACGGTTGGGTGGGTGGGTGGTGGATGGGGCAACAGGGAAGGGGTTGGATGGTGGAAACAGGGAAGGGATCGTGTGAGTGGCTGGGGGCAACAGCGAATGCAGTGTGTGGGGGTTTGTTTGAGGGCAACATGGAATTGGGTGGGGGAAACTGGCAAGGGGGGTGTCGGCAACAGAGAACGGTTTGGGTGGGTGGGGGTAAGAGGGAAGGGTTTGTGTGGGTGGGTGGGTGGGGTCAACTGGGAAGGAGGGGTGGGTGGGTGGCAACTGGCAAGGGGGAGTGGGTGGGTGGGGAACATGGAAGGGGGTGGGTGGTGTCAACAGGGAAGTGGTTGCGTGAGGGCAACAGGGAGGTGTTTGGATGGTGGCAACAGGGAAGGGCATTGGTCGGTGGGTGGGTGCGGGCAATAGGGAGGGGTTGGGTTGGTGCATGAATGCAACAGGGAAGGGGGTGGGTGGGTGGGGGCAACAGAGGAGGGTTTGGCGGCAACAGGGAAGGGGGTGTGGGAAAATGTGGGCAACAGGGAAGTGGGTTTGTGGGTGGGTGTGGGTAACAGGGAAGGGTGTTGTTTGTCGGTGGGGGTAAAAGGCAAGGGGAGGATGTGGGTGGGTGCAACAGGGATGCAGGGGTGTTGGTGGGGGCAAGTGGGAAGGGGGTGGATGTGTGTGGGCAACAGGGAAGGCTGTGTGTGGGTGGGGGCAACAGGAAATGGGGTGGATGGGTGGGGGCAACAGGGAAGGGGTGGGTGGGTGGGTGGGGGCAACAGGGAAGGGGTGGGTGGGGGCAACAGGGTAGCGGGTTGGGTGGGTGGCAACAGGGTAGGGGGAGTGGATGGCTGAGGGAACAGGGAAGAGGGTGGGTGGGTGTTTGTTGGGGGGAACAGGGAAGGGGATGGGTGGGTGGGAGGCAACAGGGATGGTGTTGGGTGGGGGCAACAGGGATGGAGTGGGTGGTTGGGGGCAAAAGGGAAGGGGTTGGTGCATGGGAGGGGGCAACAGGGAAGGGGATGGGTGGTGGCAACAGGGAAAGGGGTGGGTTAGTGGGGCCAACAGGGAAGGGGGTTGGGTGGTGGGAGAGGGGCAACAGGGAAGAGGGGTGTGTGTGGTTGGGACCAATAGGGAAGGGGGTGGGTGTGTGGGGACAACAGGGAAGGGGGTGGGTGGGTGGGGGCAACATGGAAGGGAGTGGGTGGGGGCAACAGGGTAGTGGGTTGGGTGGGTGGCAACAGGGTAGGGGGAGTGGATGGGTGAGGGAACAGGGAAGAGGGTAGGTGGGTGTGTGTGTGGGGGGAACAGGGAAGGGGGTGAGTGTGTGGGGACAACAGGGAAGGGGGTGGGTGGGTGGGGGCAACAGGGAAACCGGAGGGTGGGTGAGTCAGTGGATGGGGGCAACTGGGAAGGGGTTTGGTGGTGGGGTGGATCGCGATAACAAGGAAGGGGGTGGGTGAGTGGCTGGGGGCATCAGGGAATGGGGTTTGTGGGGGTTTGTTTGGGGGCAACATGGCATGGGTTGGGGCAACATGGAGTGGGGTGAGGGTAACAGTCAAGGGGGTGGGTGGTTGTTTGGGTGGGGGCAACAGAGGAGTTTTTCGGGGCAACAGGGTAGAGAGAGTGGGTGGGTGTTGGCAACAGGGAAGGGTTGGTGTGTGTGGGTGGGTGCAACAGGGATGCGGGGGGTCAGTGGGTGCAAGAGGGAAGTGGGTCGGTGGGTGCGGGCAACAGGGAAATGGGTGGGTGAGTGGGTGGGTGGATGGGGGCAACAAAGAATGTGGTGTGTGGGTGGGTGCAACAGGGAAACGGGTGGATGGGGGCAACAGGGAAGGGATTGGGTGGGGGTGGGTGGGGGCAACAGGGAAGGGGTGGGTGGGTGGGGGCAACAGGGAAGGGGTGGGTGGTTGGGTGGGAGCAACAGGGAAGGGGATGTGTGGGTGTGTGGGGGCAACAGTGAGGGGGTGGGTTGGTGTGTGGGGGGCAACAGGGAAGTCGGTGTGTGGGTAGGTGCCACAGGGAAATAGATGGGTGGGGTTGGTGGATGGGGTCAACAGTGAAGGGGTTTGGTGGGCGGCTGGGGACAACAGGGAATGGGGTGTGGGTCTGTGTGGGTGGGTGCAAAAGGGACACAGCGGGGTTGCTGTGGGCAAGAGAGAAGGAGATGGGTGTGTGGCGAGGTGGGTGGGGACAACAGGGAATGAGGTGTGTGGGTGGGGACAACAGGGAAGGGGGTGGGTGGGTGGGTGGGGGCAACAGTGAAGGGTGTTGGTGTGTGGGAGGGGGCAACAGGGAAGGGTTTGTGTTTGTGGGTTGGTGGGGGCAACAGGGAAGGGTGGGTGTGTGGGTGGGTGCAAGAGGGATGCAGGGCGTTGGTGGGGGCAAGAGGGAAGGGGGTAGGTGTGTGAGGGCAAGAGGGAAGCATGTGGGTGGGTGGGGGCAACAGGGAAACAGGTGGAGGGAGTGGGTGGATGGTGGCAACAGGGAAGGGGTGTGTGGGTGACTGGGGGCAACAGGTAATGGGGTTGGGCCATGTGTGGGTGGGGTCAGTAGGGAGGGTGGTGGGTTGGTGCGTCAGTGCAACAGGTAAGGGTGTGGGTTTGTGGGGGCATCAGGGAAACGGTTGGGTGGGTGGATGGGGGCAACAGGGAATTGGCTGTGTGGGGGTTTGTTTGAGGGCAACATGGAATGGGGTGGGGGCAACAGGCAAGGGGGTGGGTGGTTGTGTGGGTGGGGGCAACAGAGGAGTATTTGGGGGCAACAGGCATGGGTGGTGTGGGTGGGTGTGTGCAAGAGGGATGCGGTGGGGTCGGTGAGGGCAAGGGGGAAGGGGATGGTTGTGTGGGGGCAACAGTGTAGGGGCGGTTGGGTGGGAGGAGGCTACAAGGATGCAGTGGCTGGGAGGGTGGGTCAACAGGGAAGGTGTTGGATGGGTGGGTGGGTGCAACAGGGAAACAGATGGGTGGGTGGGTGGGTAGATGGGGGCAACATGGAATGGGGTGGGGGCAACAGGCAAGGTTGTTTGGGTGGGGGCAACAGAGGAGGATTTGGGGGCAACAGGGAAGTGGGTTTGTGGGTGGCTGTGGACAACAGGGAAGGGGGTGGGTGGCTGGGTGGGTGCTACAGTGAAGGGGGTTGGTGTCTGGGAGGGGGCAACAGAGAAGGTGGTGGGTGTGTGGGGGTGGTGGCAACAGGGAAGGGGAGTGTGTGTGGGTCATTGCAAGAGGGACACAGGGCATCAGTGGGGGCAAGAGGGAAGGGGTGGGTGTGTGAGGGCAAGAGGTAAATGGGTGGGTGAGTGGGTGGGTGGATGGGGGAAACAGGGAAGGTGGTGGGTAGGTGGCAACAGGGAAGAGGGGGGGCAACAGGGAAGTGGGTGGATTGGTGGGTGGATGGGGGCAACAGCGAAGGGATTGGATATTGACAACAGGGAAGGGGGTGTGTGGGTGACTTGGGGCAACAGGGAATGGGGTTGGGCCGTGGGTGGGTGGAGGCAACAGGGAAGGTGGTGGGTGGGTAGGTGGGGGCAACAGGGATGCGGAGGCAGTCGGTGGGGGCAAGAGAGCAGGGGGTGGGTGTGTGGGGGCAACAGGAAAGGGGGTGTGTGGGTGGGGACAACAGGAAAGGGGTGGATGGGTGGGTGGTGGCAACAGTGAAGGGGGTGGGTAGGTGGGTGGGGGCAACAGGGAAGGGGGTGTTTGGGTGGGGGCCACAGGAAAATGGGTGTGGGGGGGTGGGTGGATGGGGGCAACAGGGAAGTGGGTGGGTGGGTCGTGATAACAGTGAAAAAGTGGATGGGGCAACAGGGAATTGTTTGGATTGTGGCAACAGGGAAGGGGGTGGGCGGGTGGCTGGGGGCAACAGGAAGGGTGGTGGGTTGGTGCGTCAGTGCAACAGGGAAGGTGGTGGGTGGATGGGGGCAACAGGGAATTTGGTGTGTGGGGGTTATTTTGGAAGCAACATGGAACAGGCAAGGGGGTGGGTGGTTGTGTGCATGGGGGCAACAGAGGAGGGTTTGTGGGCAACAGGGAAGGGAGTTGTGGGTGGATGTGGGCAACAGGGAGGCGGTTGTGTCGGTGGGGGCAAAAGGGAAGTGGGTGAGTGAGTGGGTGGGTGGTTGGGGGCAATAGGGAAGGTGGTAGGTGTGTGGGGGACACAGAGAAATGGGTGGGCTGCTGGGGACAACAGGGAAGGTGGTGGGTAAGTGGGGGCTACAGGGAAACGGGTGGGTGAGTGGGTGGGTGGTTGGAGGCAACAGGGAAGATGACGTGTGGGTGGGTGGTATCAACAGGGAGGGGGTGGGTTGGTGTGTGGGGACAACACGGAAGGAGGTGTGTGGGTGGGGGGCAACAGTGAAATGGGTAGATGGGGGCAACAGGGAAAGGTTTTGGATGGTGGCAACAGGGAAGGGAGTGGGTGAGTGGCTGGGGGCAACAGGGAATGGGGTTCGGCCGTGAATGGATGGGGTGGGTTAACAATGAAGTGGGTGGGTGGGTGAGTGGGGGCAACAGTGAGGGTGGTGGTTTGGTGCGTCAGTGCAACAGGGAAGGGGGTGGGTGGGTGGCAACAGGGAAGGGGGAGTGGGTGGGTCGGAGCAACAGGGAAGGGGGTGGGTGGGTGTGTAGGTAGATGGGGGCCACAGGGAAGGGGGTGGGTGAGCGGCTGGGGGCAACAGGGAATGGGGTGTGTGGGGGTTTGTTTCGGGGCAACATGGAATGGGGTGGGGGCAACAGGCAAGGGGGTGTGTGGTTGTGTGGGTGGGGGCCACAGAGGAGGGTTTGGGGGCAACAGGGAAGGGGGTGTGGGTGGGTGCAACAGGGATGCAGTGGTGTCAGTGAGGGCAAGGGGTAAGGGGATGGGTGTGTGGGGGCAACAGGGAAGGGGCTGTGTAGGTGGTTGGGGGCAACAGTGAAGGGGGCATGTAAGTGGAAGGGAGCAACAAGAAAGGGGTGGGTGGGAGGGTGGGGGCAACAGGGAAGGTGTTGGGTGGGTGGGAGGGGGCAACAAGGAAGGGTTGGGTGGGTGGGTGGGGGCAACAGGGAAGGTGTTGGGTGGATGGGTGGGGGCAACTGGGAAACTGGTGGGTGGGTGGGTGGATGGGGGCAAAAGTGAAGGGGTTGGGTGGTGGTTTGTTTGGGGGCAACATGGAATGGGGTGGGTGGGGGAACAGGGAACGGGGTCGGGGCAACAGGCAAGGCAGTGGCTGGTTGTTTGGGTGGGGTCAATAGAGGAAGGTTTGGGGCCAACAGGGAAGGGTGTGTGTGTGGGGGTGGGTGCAACAGGGATGCGGGACATCAGTGGGGGCAAGAGAGAAGGGGGTGGGTGTGTGGGGGAAACAGAGAAGCTGGTGGGTGGGTGGGGGCAACAGGGAAATGGGTGGGGGGGCTGTGGATGTGGGCAACAGGGCAGGGGGTGGGTGGGTGGCAGCAACAGTGAAACGGGTAGATGGGGGCAACAGGGAACGGGGTGGGTAGGTGGGGGCAACAGGGAAATGGTTGGGTGGGAGGGCGAGTGGATGGGGGCAACAGGGAATGGGGTGTGTGGGGTGTTGTTTGGGGGCAACATGGAACGGGGTGGGGGGCAAAAGGAAAGGGGGTGGGTGGTTGTGTGGGGTGGGGGCAACAGAGGAGGGTTTGGGGGCAACAGGGAAGGGGGTGTGCATGAGTGTGGGCACCAGGCAAGTGGAGTTGTGGGTGGGTGGTGGCAGCAGGGAAGTGGGTTGGTCGGTGGGTGGGTCAGGGCAATAGGGATGGAGTGGGTTGGTGTGTGGGGGCAAAAGGGAAGAGTGTGTGAGTGTGGGGGACACAGCAAAATGGGTGGGGTGTGGGTCAATGGGGCAACAGGGAAGTGGGTGCGTAGGTGGATGGGGGCAACAGGGAAGTGTTTGGATTATGGCAACAGGGAAAGGGTGGGTGGGTGGCTGGGGACAACAGGGAATGGGGTTGACCGTGGGAGGATGGGGCAACATGCAAGGGGATGGGTGGGGGCAACAGGGAATGGGGTGGGTGGGTGGTTCGGAGCAACAGGGAATGGGATGTGTGGGAGTTTGTTTGGGGGCAACATGGAACGGGGTGGGGGCAACAGGCAAGGGGCTGGATGGTCGTGTGGGTGGGGAGAACTGAGGAGGGTTTGGTGGCAACAGGGAAGGGGGTGTGTGTGGCTGTGGGCAACAGGGAAGGGGAGCGTGTGTGGGCAGGTGAAATAGGGACGGGTGGGGTTCTGGCTGGGGTGGCAGCAAGGGGGAAGTGGGTTGGTGGGTGGGGGCAACAGGGAAATGGGTGGGTGGGTGGGAGGGGGGCAACAAGGATGGGACTGGGTGGGTGGGGGGCAACAGGGAAGGCATTGGTGGGTTGGGTGGGGGCAACAGGGAAGGGGGGAGTGCATGTGTGTGGGAACAGGGTAGGGAGTGTGTGGGTGGGGGCCACAGGGAAATAGGTTGGGGGGTTTGGTGGATGGGGGCATCAGGGAATGGTGTTCGCCCGTGGGTGGGTGGGGGCAAAAGGAAAACTTTTGGGTGGGTGGTTGTGTGGGTGGGGGAAACAGTGGAAGGTCTGGGGGCAAGAGGGAATGGGGTGTGGGTGGGTCTGGGCAACAGGGAATGGGGTTCGGCTGTGGGTGGGTGGGGGGCAACAGGAAGGGTGGGGGTTTGGTGCGTGGGGTGGGTGGGTGGGAGCAAAAGGGAAACGGATGGGTGGATGGTTGTGTGGGTGGGGGAAACAGTTGATGGTTTGGGGGCAACAGGGAAGGGAGTGTATGGGTGGGTGTGGGCAACAGGGAAGTGTGTTGTGTATGGGTGGGGGCAACAGGGAAGGGGAGTGTGTGTGGGAGGGTGCAACAGGGATGCAGGGGTGGTCGGTGGGGGCAAGAGAGAAGGGGGTGGGTGTGCGGGGGCAGCAGGGCAGGGGGTTTTGTGGGTGGGGGCATCAGGACAGTTTGTGGCCAGGTGGGTGGGGACAACAGGGAAGGGGGGTGGGTGGGTGGGTGGGGGCAACAGTGAAGGGGGTTGGTGTGTGTTGGAGGAGGCAACAGGGAAGGTGGTGGGTGGGTTGGTGAGCGCAACAGGGAAACGGGTGCGTGAGTGGGTGGGTGGATGGTGGCAACAGGGAAGGTGGCGTGTGTGTGGGTGGGACAGGGCAACAGGGAAGATGAAGTGTGGGTGGGTGGGGGCAACAGTGAGTGGGTCGGTTGGTGTGTGGGGGCCACAGGAAAGGGGGTGTGTGGGTGGGGGCCACAGGGAAATGGGTGGGGGAGTGGTGGGTGACTGGGGGCAACAGGGAATTGGGTGTGTAGGTGTTGGTTGGGGGCAACATGGAACGGGGTGGGGGCAACAGGCAAGGAGGTGGGTGGTTGTGTGAGTGGGGGCAACCCAGGAGGGTTTGGGGGCAACAGGGAAGTGGTTGTGGGTGGCTGGGGGCAACAGGGAATGGGGTGTGTGGGTGTTTAATTGGGGGCAACATGGAATGGGGTGGGGCAACAGAGAATGGAGTGGGGGCAACAGGCAAGGGGGGTGGGTGGTTGTGTGGGTGGGGTCAACAGAGGAGGGTTTGGGGGCAACAGGGAAGGGTGGTGTGTTGGTGGGTGCAACAGGGATGCAGGGGGTTTGGTGGGGGCAAGAAGGATGTTGGGGGAGTGGGGGCAAGAGGGAAGGGGGTGGGTGGGTGTGTGGGTGTATTGTGGCAACAGGTAATGGGGTGGGTGGGTGCCAAGTGATGCAGGGGGTCTTGGTGGGGGCAACCGGGAAGGGGGGGTGTGTGTGGATGGTTGCAACAGGGATGCGGGGAGGTTGGTGGGGGCAAGAGGGAAGGGGCTTGGTTTGTGGGGGCAACAGGGAAGGGGGTGTGTGGGTGGAGGCAACAGGAAAGCGTGTGGGGAGTTGGGTGGGGACAACCGGGAATGGGGTTGGTGGATGGGTAGAGGCAACAGGGAAAGGAGTGAGTGGGTGGGTGGGGGCAACAGGGAAAGGGGTGGGTGGGGGCAACAGGGAAGGGGGTGGGTGGGTGGCAACAGGGAAGGGGGAGTGGGTGTGTGGGGGAACAGGGAACAGGGTGGGTGGGTGGTTGGGGGAACATGGAAGGGGCTGGGTGGGTTGGTGGGGGCAACAGGGAAGGGGTTGGGACGGTAGGGGCAACAGGGAAGGGTGTGGGGAGGAGCGTGGTGACAAAAGGGAAGGGTTGGGTCAGGGCAACAGGTAAAGGGGTAAGTGGGTGGGTGTTTGGGGGCAACAGGGAGGGGGGTGGGTGGGGACAACAAAAAGGGGTTCGGTTGGTGGGGGCAACAGGGAAGGGGTGGGCTCATGGGTGGGGGCAACAGGGAAGTGGGTGGGTGGGGACAACAGGGAAGGTGGTGGGTGGGTGGTGGCAACAGCGTAGGGTGTGGGTGGGTGTGTGGGGGCAAAGGGGAAGGGTGTGTGAGGTGGTTTGTTGGGGGAACATGGAACAGGGTGGGGGCAACAGGCAAGGGGTTGGGTGGTTGTGTGGGTGGGGGCAAAATAGGAGGGTTTGGGGGGTAACAGGGAAGTGGGGTTGTGGGTGGATGTGGGCAACAGGGAAGGGTGCTTTGTGTGGGTGGGGGCAACAGGGAAGGGAAGTCAGTGTGGGTGGGTGCAACAGGGACACAGGGGGGGTCAGTGGGGGCAATAGAGAAGGGGGTGGGTGCGTGGGGGCAACAGGGAAGGGGGTGTGTTGGTGGGGGCAATTGTGAAGGAACTGGGTGGGTGGGTTGGTGGGAGCAACAGGGAAAGAGGTGTGTGGGTGGCAAAAGGGAAGGGCGAGTGGGTAGGTGGGGGCAACAGGGAAGGGGGTGGCTGGGTGGGTGGTGGCAACAAGGTAGTGGGTGGGGGCAACAGGGAAGATGGTGGGTGGGTGGCTGGGGAAATAGGGAATGGGGTTGGACCATGGGTGGTTGGGGGCAACAGGGAAGGGGTTGGGTGGGTGGGGGCAACAGGGAAGGTGGAGGGTTGGTGAGTCAGTGCAACAGGGAATGAGGTGGATGGGGGCAACAAAAAAGGTGTTGGATTGTGGAAACAGGGAAGAGGGTGGGTGGGTGGCTGGGGGCAACAGGGAAAGCCATGTGTGGGGGTTTGTTTGAGGGCAACATGGAACGGGGAGGGGGCAATTGGCAAGGGGGTGGGTGGTTGAGTGGGTGGGGGCAACAGAGGAGTGTTGGGGGGCAACAGGGAAGGGGGGTGTTGGAGGGTGTGTGCAACCGGGAAGGGTGTTGTATGTGGGTGGGGGTAACAGGGAAGGGGAGGCTGTGTGGGTGGGTGCAACCGTGATGTGGAGTGCATCGGTGGGGGGCAAGAGAGAAGGGGAAAGGTGCGTGGGGGCAACTGGGAAGGGGGTGCGTGTGGGGGGTGGCAACAGGAAAGCGTATGGCGAGGTGGGTGGGGGACAACAGGGAGTGGGGTGGTGACAACAGGGAAGGGGGTGGGTGGGTGGGTGGGTGCAACAGTGAAGGGGATTGGTGTGTGGGAGGGGGCAACAGGGAAGGTGGTGGGTGGGTTCGTGGGGGCAATAGGGAAGGGTTTCTGTGGGTGGGTTGGTGGGGGCAACAGAGAAGGGGGTGGGTGCAACAGAGGAGGGTTTGGGCGCAACTGGGAAGAGGATGAGGGTGGGTAATGCCAACAGGGAAGTGGTGATGTGGGTGGATGAGGGCAACAGGGAAGGGTGTTTTCTGTGGTTGTGGGCAACAGGGAAGGGGAGAGTGTGTGGGTGTGTGCAACAGGGATGCGGGGGGGGTCGCTGGTGGCAACAGGAAAGGGGGTGTTTGGGTGGGGGCAACAGGGAAGTGGTTGGTTTTTGTGTGGGGGCAACAGGTAAGGGGGGTGGGAGAGTGGCAAAAGGGAAGGGGGGTGTGGGTGGGTGAGGACAACAGGGAAGGGGGATGGTGCATGGGGGCAACAGGGAGGGGGTGGGTTGGTATGTGGGGGCAACAGGGAAGGAGGTGGGAGGGTGGGTGGGGGCAACAGGGAAACAGTTGGGTGGGTGGGTGGGTGGATGGGGGAAACAGGGAATGGGGTGTGTGGGGGTTTGTTTGGGAGCAACATGGAATGGGGTGGGGGCAACAGGCAAGTAGTTGGGAGATTGTGTGGGTGGGGGCAACAGAGGAGGGTTTGGTGGCAACAGAGAAGGGGATGTGGGTGGATGTTGGGAACAGGGAAGGGGGGTGTGTGGGTGTGGGCAATAGGGAAGGGGAGTGTGTGTGTGTGGATGCAACAGGGATGGGGTGGGGTCGGTGGGGGCAAGGCGGAACAGCTGGGTGTGTGGTGGCAACAGGGAAGGGGTTAGGTGGGTGAGGGCAACAGGGAACTGTGTGGGTGGGTGGTGGCAAAAGGGAAGGAGTTGGGTGGGTGGGTTGGGGCAATAGGGAAGGGGGAGGGTGACTGGTTGGGGGCAACATTGAAGGGGTGGGTGGGTGGTGGGGGCAACACGGAAGGGAGTGGGTAGGTGGGGGCAACAGGGAAGGCGGGTGGGTGAGTGGCAACAGGGAATGGGGGCATGGGTGGGTGGCAACAAGGATGGGGGACCGGCTGTTTGGGGGAACAGGGAAGGGGGGGGGTGGGTGTCTGTGGGAACCGGGAAGGGTGAGGATGGGTAGGTGGAGGCAACATGGAAGGGGGTGGGTGGGTGGGTGGGGGGCATCATGGAAAGGGTTGGGTCGGTGGGGGCAACGGGGAAGGAGTGGTGGTTGGGGGCAACAGTGAAGGGTGTGGGGAGGAGCCTGGGGACAACAGGGAAGGGGTGGGAGAGTGGGTGGGGGCAACAGGGAAGGTGTTGGGTGGGATCAACAGGGAAGGGAGTGGGTGGGTGGGTGCATGGTGGCAACAGGGAAGGGGGTAGGTTGGTGGGTCAACACAGAAGGGGGTGGGTTCATGGGTAGGGGCAACAGGGAAGTGGGTGGATGGGTGGTGGCAACAGGGAAGCGGGTGCGTGGGCATGGGCAACAGGGTAGGGTGTGAGTGGTTGGGTGGGTGCAACAGGGAAGTGGTGGGTGGGTGGCTGGGGGAAACAGTTAGGGGGTGGGTTTGTGGGTGGGGGCAACATGGAGGGTGGTGTTTTGGTGGGTCAGTGCAACAGGGAATGGGGCGGGTGGGTGGGGGCAACAGGGAAACGGGTGAGTGGGAGCAACAGAGGATGGTTTGGGGGCAACAGGGTAGGGGGTGAGGGTGGGTGTGGGCAACAGGGAAGTGGGGTTGTGGGTGGGTGTGGGCATCAGGGAAGGGGAGTGTGTGTGGGTGGGTGCAACAGGGATGCAGGGGGTGGTTGGTGGGGGCAAGAGAAAAGGGGATGAGTGTGTGTGGGCAACAGGGCAGGGGGTACGTGTGTGGGGGCATCAGGTCAGTGTGTGGCCAGGTGGGTGGAGTCAACAGAGAAGGGGGTGGGGTGTGTTGGTGAGCGCAACAGGGAAGGGGGGTGGGTGGTGGAAAAAGGGAAGTGGAGTGTGTGTGGGTGGTAGCAACAGGGACACGGGGGGTTATGAAGGCAAGAGGGAAGAGGGTGAGTGGGGAAAACAGAGAAACGAGTGGGTGAGTGTGTGGGTGGTGGCAACAGGGAACGAGTATGTGAGAGGGTGGGGGCAACAGGGAACGAGGTAGGTGGATGGGGGCAACAGGGAAAGCGGTGTGTGGAGGTTTGTTTGGGGGCAACATGGAACGGGGTGGGGGCAATTGGCAAAGGGGTGTGCAGGTGGGGGCAACAGCGGAGTGTTTGGGGGCAACAGGAAAGGTGGATGTCGGTGGGTGTTGGCAACTGGGAAGGGTGTTGTATGTGGGTGGGGTTAACAGGGAAGGAGAGGGTGTGTGGGTGGGTGCAACTGTGATGCGGTGTGCGTCATTGGGGGCAAGAGAGAAGGGTATGGCTGTGTGGGAGCATCTGGGAACGGGGTGTGTGGGAGGGGCAACAGGAAAGCGTATGGCGAGGTGAGTGGGGTCAACAGGGAATTGGATGGGGACAACAGGGAAGGGGGTGGGTGGGTGGGTGGGGGCATCAGTGAAGGGGATTGGTGTGTGGGAGGGGGCAAGAGGGAAGGTGGTGGGTGGGTTGGTGGGGCAATACGGAAGGGTTTGTGTGGGTGGGTTGGTGGGGGCAACAGGGAAGGGGGTGGGTGCAAGAGAGGAGGGTTTGGGCACAACTGGGAAGGGGATGTGGGTGGGTAATGCCAACAGGGAAGTGGGGATGTGGGTGGATGAGGGCAACAGGGAAGGGTGTTTTCTGTGGTTGTGGGCAACAGGGATGCGGGAGAGGTCGGTGGTGGCAAGAGGGTAGGGGGTGGTTGTGTGGGGGCAATAGGAAAGGGGGTGTTTGGGTGTGGGCAACAGGGAAGTGGTTGGTTTGTGTGTGGGGGCAACAGATAAGGGGGGTGGGTGAGTGGCAACAGGGAAGGCGGGAGTAGGTGGGGGCAACAGGGAGGGGGTGGGTTGGTATGTGGGGGCAACAGGGAAGGAATAGGTGGGTGTGTTGGGGCAACAGGGAAATGGTTGGCTGGGTGGTTGGGTGGATGGGGGCAACAGGGAATGGGGTGTGTGGGGGTTTGTTTGGGAGCAACATGGAATGGGGGTGGGGGCAATAGGCAAGTAGTTGGGTGGTCGTGTTGGTGGGGGAAACAGAGGAGGGTTTGGTGGCAACAGGGAAGTGGGTGGATGGGTGGTGGCAACAGGGAAGGGGGTGCATGGGCATGGGCAACAGGGTAGGGTGTGAGTGGTTGGGTGGGTGCAACAAGGAAGTAGTGGGTGGGTGGGTGGGGGAAACAGTGAGGGAGTGGGTTAGTGGGTTGGGGCAACAGGGAACGGGTGTGTGGGTGGGCGCTGGGGGGCAAGAGGTAATGGGGTGTTTTGGTGTTTCATTGGGGGCAACATGGAATGGGGTGGGGCAACAGGGAATGCCGTGGGGGCAACAGGCAAGTAGTTGGGTGGTTGTGTGGGTGGGGGCAACAGAGGATGGTTTGGTGGCACAGAGAAGGGGATGTGGGTGGATGTTGGCCACAGGGAAGGGGGGTGTGTGGTTGTGGGCAATAGGGAAGGGGACTGTGTGTTTGTGGATGCAACAGGGATGGGGTGGGGTCAGTGGGGGCAAGGAGGAACAGCTGGGTGTGTGGTGGCAACAGGGATGGGGTTAGGTGGGTTTGGGCAACAGGGAAATGTGTGGGTGGGTGGTGGCAAAAGGGAAGGAGTTGGGTGGATGGGTTGGGGCAATAGGGAAGGGGGAGGGTGACTGGTTGGGGGCAACAGTGAAGGGGTGGGTGGGTGGTGGCGGCAACACGGAAGGGAGTGGGTAGGTGGGGGCAACAGGGAAGGCGGGTGGGTGAGTGGCAACAGGTAATGGTGGCGTGGGTGGGTGGCAACAGGGAAGGGGGAGCGGCTGTTTGGGGGAACATTGAAGTGGGTGGGTGGGTGTCTGGGGGAACAGGGAAGGGTGCGGGTGGGTTGGTGGGGGCAACAGGGAAGGGGGTGGGTGGGTTGGTGGGGGCAACAGGGAAGGGGTTGCGTCGGTGGGGGCAACAGGGAAGGAGTGGTGGTTGGGGGCAACAGTGAAGGGTGTGGGGAAGAGCCTGGGGACAACAGGGAAGGGGTGGGAGAGGGGTGGGGGCAAAAGGGAAGGAGTAGGTAAGTGGGTGTTTGAGGGCAACAGGGAAGGTGTTGCATGGGATCAACTGGGAAGGGAGTGGGTGGGTGGGTGCATGGTGGCAACACGGAAGAGGGTAGGTTGGTGGGGGCAACACAGAAGGGGGTGGGTTCATGGGTAGGGGCAACAGGGAAGTGGGTGGATGGGTGGTGGCAACAGGGAAGGGGGTGCGTGGGCATGGGCAACAGGGTAGGGTGTGAGTGGTTGGGTGGGTGCAACAAGGAAGTGGTGGGTGGGATTGTGGGGGAAACAGTGAGGGGGTGGGTTGGTGGGTTGGGGCAACAGGGAAGGCGTGGGTTGGTGGGTGGGGGCAACAGGGAAGGGGGTGGATGGGTGGTGGCAACAGGGAAGGGGGTGCGTGGGCATGGGCAACAGGGTAGGGTGTGAGTGGTTGGGTGGGTGCAACAAGGAAGTGGTGGGTGGGATTGTGGGGGAAACAGTGAGGGGGTGGGTTGGTGGGTTGGGGCAACAGGGAAGGCGTGGGTTGGTGGGTGGGGGCAACAGGGAAGGGGGTGTGTGGGTGTCTGTGGGAACAGGGAAGGGTGAGGATGGGTTGGTAGGGGATATAGGGAAGGGGGTGGGTGGGTGGGTGGGGGCAACATGGAAGGGGTTGGTTCGGTGGGGGCAACGGGGAAGGTGTTGTGGTTGGGGGCAACAGTGAAGAGTGTGGGGAGGAGCCTGGGGACAACAGGGAAGGGGTGGGAGAGCGTTTGGGGGCAAAATGGAAGGAGTAGGTAGATGGGTGTTTGAGGGCAACAGGAAAGGTGTTGGGAGGGATCAACAGGGAAGGGAATGGGTGGGTGGGTGCATGGTGGCAACAGGGAAGGGGGTAGTTTGATGGGTCAACACAGAAGGGGGTCGGTTCATGGGTAGGGGCAACAGGGATGTGGGTGGATGGGTGGTGGCAACAGGGAAGGGGGTGCTTGGGCGTGGGCAACAGGGTAGGGTGTGAGTGGTTGGGTGGGTGCAACAGGGAAGTGGTCGGTGGGTGGGTGGGGGAAAGAGTGAGGGGGTGGGTTGGTTTGTGTGGGCAACAGGGAGGGTGGTGTTTTGGTGGGTCAGTGCAACAGGGAATGGGGCGGGTGGGTAGGGGCAACAGGGAAATGGTTGGGTGGGTGGCTGGGTGTGTGGGAGCAATGGAGGATAGTTTGGGGGCAACAGGGAAGGGGGTGTGGGTGGGTGTGGGCAACAGGGAAGTGGGGTTCTGGGTGGGTGTGGGAAACAGGGAAGCTGAGTGTGTGTTGGTGGGTGCAACAGGGATGCAGGGGTGGTCGGTGGGGGCAAGAGAAAAGGGGATGGGTGTGTTTGGGCAACAGGGCAGGGGGTGTGTGTGTGGGGGCATCAGGTCAGTGTGTGGCCAGGAGGGTGGGGACAACAGGGAAGGTGGTGGGTGTGTTGGTGAGCGCAACAGGGAAGTGGGGTGGGTGGTGGAAAAAGGGAAGGGGAGTGTGTGTGGGTGGTGGCAACAGGGACGCGGGGGGTCGTGAAGGCAAAAGGGAAGAGGGTGGGAGGGGAAAACAGGAAAACGGTTGGTTGTGTGGGTGGGTGGTGGCAACAGGGAAGGAGTATGTGAGAGGGTGGGGGAAACAGGGAAGGAGGTGGGTGGATGGGGGCAACAGGGATAGCGGTGTGTGGGGGTTTGTTTGGGGGCAACATGGAATGGGGTGGAGCAATTGGCAAGGGGGTGTGCGGGTGGGGGCAACAGAGGAGTGTTTGGGGGCAACAGGGAAGTGGGGTGTTGGTGGGTGTTGGCAACTGGGAAGGGTGTAGTATGTGGGTGGGGCTAACAGGGAAGGGGAGGGTGTGAGGGTGGGCGCAACCATGATGCGGAGCACGTCTGTGGGGGCAAGAGAGAAGGGGATGGGTGTGCGGGGGCATCTGGGAAGGGGGTGTGTGGGAGGGGCAACAGGAAAGCGTATGGCGAGGTGGGTGGGGACAACAGGGAATGGGGTGGGGACAACAGGGAAGGGGGTGGGTGGGTGGGTGGGGGCATCAGTGAAGGGGATTGGTGTGTGGGAGGGGGCAAGAGGGAAGGTGGTGGGTGGGTTGGTGGGGCAATACGGAAGGGTTTGTGTGGGTGGGTTGGTGGGGGCAACAGGGAAGGGGGTGGGTGCAAGAGAGGAGGGTTTGGGCACAACTGGGAAGGGGATGTGGGTGGGTAATGCCAACAGGGAAGTGGGGATGTGGGTGGATGAGGGCAACAGGGAAGGGTGTTTTCTGTGGTTGTGGGCAACAGGGATGCGGGAGAGGTCGGTGGTGGCAAGAGGGTAGGGGGTGGTTGTGTGGGGGCAATAGGAAAGGGGGTGTTTGGGTGTGGGCAACAGGGAAGTGGTTGGTTTGTGTGTGGGGGCAACAGATAAGGGGGGTGGGTGAGTGGCAACAGGGAAGGCGGGAGTAGGTGGGGGCAACAGGGAAGGAATAGGTGGGTGTGTTGGGGCAACAGGGAAATGGTTGGCTGGGTGGTTGGGTGGATGGGGGCAACAGGGAATGGGGTGTGTGGGGGTTTGTTTGGGAGCAACATGGAATGGGGTGGGGGCAATAGGCAAGTAGTTGGGTGGTCGTGTTGGTGGGGGAAACAGAGGAGGGTTTGGTGGCAACAGGGAAGTGGGTGGATGGGTGGTGGCAACAGGGAAGGGGGTGCATGGGCATGGGCAACAGGGTAGGGTGTGAGTGGTTGGGTGGGTGCAACAAGGAAGTAGTGGGTGGGTGGGTGGGGGAAACAGTGAGGGAGTGGGTTAGTGGGTTGGGGCAACAGGGAACGGGTGTGTGGGTGGGCGCTGGGGGGCAAGAGGTAATGGGGTGTTTTGGTGTTTCATTGGGGGCAACATGGAATGGGGTGGGGCAACAGGGAATGCCGTGGGGGCAACAGGCAAGTAGTTGGGTGGTTGTGTGGGTGGGGGCAACAGAGGATGGTTTGGTGGCACAGAGAAGGGGATGTGGGTGGATGTTGGCCACAGGGAAGGGGGGTGTGTGGTTGTGGGCAATAGGGAAGGGGACTGTGTGTTTGTGGATGCAACAGGGATGGGGTGGGGTCAGTGGGGGCAAGGAGGAACAGCTGGGTGTGTGGTGGCAACAGGGATGGGGTTAGGTGGGTTTGGGCAACAGGGAAATGTGTGGGTGGGTGGTGGCAAAAGGGAAGGAGTTGGGTGGATGGGTTGGGGCAATAGGGAAGGGGGAGGGTGACTGGTTGGGGGCAACAGTGAAGGGGTGGGTGGGTGGTGGGGGCAACACGGAAGGGAGTGGGTAGGTGGGGGGCAACAGGGAAGGCGGGTGGGTGAGTGGCAACAGGTAATGGTGGCGTGGGTGGGTGGCAACAGGGAAGGGGGAGCGGCTGTTTGGGGGAACATTGAAGTGGGTGGGTGGGTGTCTGGGGGAACAGGGAAGGGTGCGGGTGGGTTGGTGGGGGCAACAGGGAAGGGGGTGGGTGGGTTGGTGGGGGCAACAGGGAAGGGGTTGCGTCGGTGGGGGCAACAGGGAAGGAGTGGTGGTTGGGGGCAACAGTGAAGGGTGTGGGGAAGAGCCTGGGGACAACAGGGAAGGGGTGGGAGAGGGGTGGGGGCAAAAGGGAAGGAGTAGGTAAGTGGGTGTTTGAGGGCAACAGGGAAGGTGTTGCATGGGATCAACTGGGAAGGGAGTGGGTGGGTGGGTGCATGGTGGCAACACGGAAGAGGGTAGGTTGGTGGGGGCAACACAGAAGGGGGTGGGTTCATGGGTAGGGGCAACAGGGAAGTGGGTGGATGGGTGGTGGCAACAGGGAAGGGGGTGCGTGGGCATGGGCAACAGGGTAGGGTGTGAGTGGTTGGGTGGGTGCAACAAGGAAGTGGTGGGTGGGATTGTGGGGGAAACAGTGAGGGGGTGGGTTGGTGGGTTGGGGCAACAGGGAAGGCGTGGGTTGGTGGGTGGGGGCAACAGGGAAGGGGGTGGATGGGTGGTGGCAACAGGGAAGGGGGTGCGTGGGCATGGGCAACAGGGTAGGGTGTGAGTGGTTGGGTGGGTGCAACAAGGAAGTGGTGGGTGGGATTGTGGGGGAAACAGTGAGGGGGTGGGTTGGTGGGTTGGGGCAACAGGGAAGGCGTGGGTTGGTGGGTGGGGGCAACAGGGAAGGGGGTGTGTGGGTGTCTGTGGGAACAGGGAAGGGTGAGGATGGGTTGGTAGGGGATATAGGGAAGGGGGTGGGTGGGTGGGTGGGGGCAACATGGAAGGGGTTGGTTCGGTGGGGGCAACGGGGAAGGTGTTGTGGTTGGGGGCAACAGTGAAGAGTGTGGGGAGGAGCCTGGGGACAACAGGGAAGGGGTGGGAGAGCGTTTGGGGGCAAAATGGAAGGAGTAGGTAGATGGGTGTTTGAGGGCAACAGGAAAGGTGTTGGGAGGGATCAACAGGGAAGGGAATGGGTGGGTGGGTGCATGGTGGCAACAGGGAAGGGGGGTAGTTTGATGGGTCAACACAGAAGGGGGTCGGTTCATGGGTAGGGGCAACAGGGATGTGGGTGGATGGGTGGTGGCAACAGGGAAGGGGGTGCTTGGGCGTGGGCAACAGGGTAGGGTGTGAGTGGTTGGGTGGGTGCAACAGGGAAGTGGTCGGTGGGTGGGTGGGGGAAAGAGTGAGGGGGTGGGTTGGTTTGTGTGGGCAACAGGGAGGGTGGTGTTTTGGTGGGTCAGTGCAACAGGGAATGGGGCGGGTGGGTAGGGGCAACAGGGAAACGGTTGGGTGGGTGGCTGGGTGTGTGGGAGCAATGGAGGATAGTTTGGGGGCAACAGGGAAGGGGGTGTGGGTGGGTGTGGGCAACAGGGAAGTGGGGTTCTGGGTGGGTGTGGGAAACAGGGAAGCTGAGTGTGTGTTGGTGGGTGCAACAGGGATGCAGGGGTGGTCGGTGGGGGCAAGAGAAAAGGGGATGGGTGTGTTTGGGCAACAGGGCAGGGGGTGTGTGTGTGGGGGCATCAGGTCAGTGTGTGGCCAGGAGGGTGGGGACAACAGGGAAGGTGGTGGGTGTGTTGGTGAGCGCAACAGGGAAGTGGGGTGGGTGGTGGAAAAAGGGAAGGGGAGTGTGTGTGGGTGGTGGCAACAGGGACGCGGGGGGTCGTGAAGGCAAAAGGGAAGAGGGTGGGAGGGGAAAACAGGAAAACGGTTGGTTGTGTGGGTGGGTGGTGGCAACAGGGAAGGAGTATGTGAGAGGGTGGGGGAAACAGGGAAGGAGGTGGGTGGATGGGGGCAACAGGGATAGCGGTGTGTGGGGGTTTGTTTGGGGGCAACATGGAATGGGGTGGAGCAATTGGCAAGGGGGTGTGCGGGTGGGGGCAACAGAGGAGTGTTTGGGGGCAACAGGGAAGTGGGGTGTTGGTGGGTGTTGGCAACTGGGAAGGGTGTAGTATGTGGGTGGGGCTAACAGGGAAGGGGAGGGTGTGAGGGTGGGCGCAACCATGATGCGGAGCACGTCTGTGGGGGCAAGAGAGAAGGGGATGGGTGTGCGGGGGCATCTGGGAAGGGGGTGTGTGGGAGGGGCAACAGGAAAGCGTATGGCGAGGTGGGTGGGGACAACAGGGAATGGGGTGGGGACAACAGGGAAGGGGGTGGGTGGGTGGGTGGGTGGGGGCTTCACTGAAGGGTTTTGGTGTGTGGGAGGGGGCAACAGGGAAGGTGGTGGGTGGGTTGGTGGGGGCAATAGGGAAGGGTTTGTGTGGGTTGGTTGGTGGGGGCAACAGGGAAGTGGGTGGGTGCAAGAGAGGAGGGTTTGGGCGCAACTAGGAAGGGGATGTGGGTGGGTATTGCCAACAGGGAAGTGGGGATGTGGATGGATGAGGGCAACAGGGAAGGGTGTTTTCTGTGGTTGTGGGCAACAGGGAAGGGGAGAGTGTGTGGGTGGGTGCAACAGGGATGCGGGGGGGTCAGTGGTGGTAAGAGGGTAGGGGGTGTTTGTGTGGGGGCAACAGGAAAGTGGTTGGTTTGTGTGTGGGGGCAACAGGTAAGGGGGTGGGTGAGTGGCAACAGGGAATGGGGGAGTGGGTGGGTGGGGACAACAGGGAAGGGGGATGGTGCGTGGGGGCAACAGAAAGTTGGTTTGTTGGTATGTGGGGGCAACAGGGAAGGGGGTATGTGGGTGGGTGGGGGCAACAGGGAAATGGTTGTGTGGGTGGTTGGGTGGATGGGTGCAACAGGGAATGGGGTGTCTGGGTGTTTGTTTGGGAGAAACATGGAATGGGGTGGGGGCAACAGGCAAGTAGTTGGGTGGTCGTGTTGGTGGAGGAAACAGAGGGGGGTTTGGTGACAACAGGGAAGGGGATGTGGGTGGATGTGGGCAACAGGGAAAGGGGGGTGTGTGGGTGTGGGCAATAGGGAAAGGGAATGTGTGTGGGTGGATGCAACAGGGATGGGGTGGGGTCAGTGGGGGCAAGGAGGAACAGATGGGTGTGTGGTGTCAACAGGGAAGGGGTTAGGTGGGTGAGGGGAACAGGGAAGTGTGTGGGAGGGTGTTGGCAACAGGGAAGGAGATGGGTGGGTGGTTTGGGGCAATAGGGAAGGGGGAGGGTGACTGCTTGAGGGCAAAAGTGAAGGGGTGGGTGGATGGTGGGGGCAACAGGCAAGGGAGTGGGTAGGTGGGGGCAACATGGAAGGCAGGTGGGTGAGTGGCAACAGGAAATGTGGACGTGGGTGAGTGGCAACAAGGAAGGGGGAGCGGCTGTTTGGGGGAACAGGGCAGGGGGTGTGTGGGTGTCTGGGGGAACAGGGAATGGTGTGGGTGTGTTGGTGGGGGCAACAGGGAAGGAGTTGGCTCAGTGGGGGCAACAGAGAAGGAGTGGTGGTTGGGGGCAACAGTGAAGGGTGTGGGGAGGAGCCTGGGGACAACAGGGAAGGGGTGGGAGAGCGGGTGGGGGCAAAAGGGAAGGAGTCGGTAGGTGGGTGTTTGAGGGCAACAGGGAAGGTGTTGGGTGGGATCAACAGGGAAGGGAGTGGGTGGGTGGGTGCATGGTGGCAACACGGAAGAGGGTAGGTTGGTGGGGGCAACACAGAGGGTGTGGGTTCATGGGTAGGGGCAACAGGGAAGTGGGTGGATGGGTGCTGGCAACAGGGAAGGTGGTGAGTGGGCGTGGGCAACAGGGTAGGCTGTGTGCGGTTGGGTGGGTGCATCAGGGAAGTGGTGGGTGGGTGGGTGGGGGAAACAGTGAGGGGGTTGGTCGGTGGTTGGGGGCAACAGGGAGGGGGTGGGTTGGTGGGTGGGGGCAACAGGGTAGGGGGTGTGTGGGTGGGCGCTTGGGGGCAACAGGGAATTGTGTGTTTGGGTGTTTCATTGTGGGCAAGATGGAATGGGTTGGGGCAACAGTGAATGGAGTGGGGGCAACAGGCAAGGGGGTGGGTGGTTGTGTGAGTTGGGCAACAGAGGAGGGTTTGGGGGCTACAGGGAAGGGGGTTTGGGTGGGTGTGTGCAACAGAGAAGTGGGGTTGTGCGTGGGTGGGTGCAACAGGGATGTGGGGGAGTCGGTGGGGGCAAGAGGGAAGGTGGGGGTGTGGGGCCAAGAGGGATGGTGGTGGGGCCAACAGGGAAATGTGTGGGTGGGTGGGTGGGTGGATGGCAGTCACATGAAATGGGGTGGGGGCAAATAGGTAAAGGGTGGGTGCAACATGCAAGAGGGTGTCTGCTTGTGTGGGTGGGGACAACAGAGGAGGTCTTGGGCTCAACCGGGAAGGGGGGGTGTGGGTGGGTGTTGTCAACAGGGACGTGGGGTTGTTGGTGGTTGTGGGCAACAGGCAAGGGGAATGTGTGTGGGTGGAGGCAACAGGGACACGGGGGGGGTGGTCGGTGGGACTAGAGGGAAGGGGCTTGGTTTGTGGGGGCAACCGAGAAGGGGGTGTGTGAGTGGGGGCAACAGGAAAGTTTGTGGTGAGGTGGGTGGGGACAACCAGGAATGGGGTGGGTGGGTGGGGGCAACACGGAAGGGGGTGGGTGGGTCAGGGCAACAGGGAAGGGGGTGGGTAGGTGGGAGGGGGCAACAAGGAATGGGGTGGTTGGGTTGGTGGGGGCAACAGGGAAGGTGTTGGGTGCTTGGTTGGTGGCAACAGGGAAAGGGGGAGTGGGTGTTTGGGGGAACAGGGAAGGGAGTGTGTGGGTGGGTGCCACAGGGAAATGGGTTGGGTGTGTTGGTGGATGGGGACAACAGGGAAGGGTTTGGTTGATGGCTGGGTGCAACAGGGAATGGGGTACGGCCATGGGTGGGTGGGGGCAATAGGGAGGGTGGTGTTTGGGTGGGTCAGTGCAACAGGGAATGGGACGGGTGGGTGGGGGCAGCAGGGAAATGGTTGGGTGGCTGGGTGGGTGGGTGGGAGCAAGAGAGGATGGTTTGGGGGCAACAGAGAAGGGGGTGTGGGTGGGTGTGGGCAACAGGGAAGTCTGTTGTGTGTGGGTGGGTGCAACAGGGATGCAGAGGTGGTCGGTGGGGGCAAGAGAAAAGGAGATGGGTGTGTGTGAGCAACAGCGCAGGGGGTATGTGTGTGTGAGGACATCAGGTCAGTGTGTGGCCAGGTGTGTGGGGACAACAGGGAAGGTGGTGGGTGGGAAGGTGAGCGCAACAGGGAAGGGGGGTGGGTGGTGGAAAAAGGGAAGGGGTGTATGTGTGGGTGGAAGCAACAGGGACGTGGGGGGTCGTGAAGGCAAGAGGGAAGAGGGTGGGAGGGGAAAACAGGGAAACGGGTGGGTGAGTGGGTGGGTGGTGGCAACAGGGAAGGAGTGTGTGAGTGGGTGTGGACAACAGGGAAGGTGGTGGGTGGATCGAGGCAACAGGGAAAGTGGTGTGTGAGGGTTTGTTTGGGGGAAACATGGAACGGGGTGGGGGCAAATGGCAAGGGGGTGGGTGGTTGTGCTGGTGGGGGCAACAGAGGAGTGTTTGGGGGCAACAGGGAAGGGGGGGTGTTGGTGGGTGTTGGCAACCGGGAAGGCTGTTGTATGTGGGTGGGGGTAACAGGGAAGGGGAGGGTGTGAGGGTGGGTGCAACTGTGAAGCGGAGTGCGTCGGTGGGGGCAAGAGTGAAGGGGATGGGTGTGTGAGGGCAACTGGGAAGGGGGTGTGTGTGGGGGGGCAACAGGAGAGCGTATGGCGAGGTGGGAATGGGGTGGGCACAACAGGGAAGGGGGTGGGTGGGTGGGTGGGGGCAACAGTGAAGGGGATTGGTGTGTGGGAGGGGGCAACAGGGAAGGTGGTGGGTGGGTTGGTGGGGGCAATAGGGAAGGGTTTGTGTGGGTGGGTTGGTGGGGGCAACAGGGAAGTGGGTGGTTGCGAGAGAGGAGGGTTTGGGCGCAACTGGCATGGGGATGTGGGTGGGTAATGCCAACAGGGAAGTGGGGATGTGGGTGGATGAGGGCAACAGGGAAGGGTGTTTTCTGTGGTTGTGGGCAACAGGGAAGGGGAGAATGTGTGGGTGGGTGCAAGAGGGATGCGGGGGGGTCGGTGGTGGCAAGTGGGTAGGGGGTGGTTGTGTGGTGGCAACAGGAAAGGGCGTGTTTGTGTGTGGGGGCAACAGGTAAGGGGGTGGCTGAGTGGCAACAGGGAAAGGGGGAGTGGGTGGGTCGGGACAACAGGGAAGGGGGATGGTGCGTAGGGGCAACAGGGTGAGGGTGGGTTGTTATGTGGGGGCAACAGGGAAGGGGGTGGGTGTGTGGGTGGGGGCAACAGGGAAACAGTTGGGTGGGTGGGTGGGTGGATGTGGGTAACAGGGAAGGGGGTGTGTGGGGGTTTGTTTGGGAGCAACATGAAATGGGGTGGGGGCAACAGGCAAGTAGTTGAGTGGTCGTGTGGGTGGGGGAAACAGAGGAGGGTTTGGTGGCAAAAGGGAAGGTGATGTGGGTGGATGTTGGCAATTGGGACAGGGGTGTGTGTATATGTGCAATAGGGAAGGCCAGTGTGTGTGGGTGGATGCAACAGGGATGGGGTGGGGTCGGTGGGGGCAAGGGGAAACAGCTGGGTGTGTGGGGGGCAACAGGGAAGGGTTAGGTGGGTGTGGGCAACAAGGAAGTGTGTGGTTGGGTGGTGGCAACAGGGAAGGAGTTGGGTGGGTGGGTGGTGGCAATAGGGAAGGGGGAGGGTGACTGGTTGGGGGCAACAGTGAAGGGGGTGTGTGGGTGGTGGGGGCAACACGGAAGGGAGTGGGTAGGTGGGGGCAACAGGAAAGGCGGGTGGGTGAGTGGCAACAGGGAATTGGTGCGTGGGTGGGTGGCAACAGGGAAGGGGGAGCTGCTGTTTGGGGGAACAGGGAAGGGTGTGGGTGGGTGTCTGGGGAACAGGGAAGGGTGTGGTTGGTTTGGTGGGGGCAACAGGGAAGGGGGTGGTTGGGTGGGTGGGGGCAACAGGGAAGGGGTTGGGTCGGTGGGCGCAACGGGAAAGGAGTGGTAGGTGGGGGCAACAGTGAAGGGTGTGGGGAGGAGCCTGGGGATAAATGGGAAGGGGTGGGAGAGCGGGTGGGGATAAAAGGGAAGGAGTAGGTAGGTGGGTGTTTGAGGGCAACAGGGAAGGTGTTGGGTGGGAGCAACAGGGAAGGGAGTGGGTGGGTGAGTGCTTGGTGGCAACAGGGAAGAGGGTAGGTTGGTGGGGGCAACACAGAAGGGGGTGGGTTCATGGGTAGGGGCAACAGGGAAGTGGGTGGATGGGTGGTGGCAACAGTGAAGGGGATGCGTGGGTGTGGGCAACAGGGTAGGGTGTGAGTGGTTGGGTGGGTGCAACAGGGAAGTTGTGGGTGGGTGGGTGGGGTAAACAGTGAGGGGGTGGGTTGGTGGGTGGGGGCAAAATGGAGGGGGTGGGTTGGCGGGTGGGGGCAACAGGGAAGGGGGTGTGTGGGTTGGCGCTTGGGGGCAACAGGGAATGGGGTGTTTGTGTGTTTCATTGGGGGCAACATGGAATGGGGTGGGGCAACAGGGAATGGAGTGCGAGCAACAGGCAAGGTGGTGGGTGGTTGTGTGAGTTGGGCGACAGAGGAGGGTTTGGGGGCTACAGGGAACGGCGTGTGGGTGGGTGTGGGCAACAGAGAAGTGGTGTTGTGTGTGGGTGGGTGCAACAGGGATGTGGGTGGGTTGGTGGGGGCAACAGGGAAGGTGGGGGTATGGTGGCAAGAGGGATGGGGTGGGGCCAACAGGGAAATGGGTGGGTGGGTGGGTGGGTGGATGGCAGCCACATGGAATGGGGTGGGGATAAATAGGTACAGGGTGGATGCAACAGGCAAGAGGGTGTCTGGTTGTGTGGGTGGTGTTCACAGAGGAGGTCTTGGGGGCAACAGGGAAGGGGAGTGTGTGTGGGTGGGTGCAACAGGGACACGGGGGGGTTGGTGGGATCAAGAGGGAAGGGGCTTGGTTTGTGGGGGCAAAAGGGAAGGTGGTGTGTGGGTCAGGGCAACAGTGAAGGGGTTGAGTGGGTGGGAGGGTGCAACAAGGAATGGGTTGGGTGGGTGGGTGAGGGCAACAGGGAAGGTGTTGGGTGCTTAGGTGGTGACAACAGTGAAAGGGGTGAGTGGGTGTTTGGGGGAACAGGGAAGGGAGTGTGTGGGTTGGTGCCACAGGGAAATGGGTTGGGGGGGGGTTAGTGGATGGGGGCATCAGGGAAGAGTTTGGTTGGTGTCTGGGTGCAACAGGGAATGGGGTTCGGATGTGGGTGGGTGGGGGCAACAGGGAGGGTGGTGTTTTGGTGGGTCAGTGCAACGGGGAATGGCGCGGGAGGGTGGAGGCAACAGGGAAACGGTTGGGTGGATGGGTGGGTGGGTGGGAGCAGCAGAGGTTGGTCGGGTGCAACAGGGAATGAGGTGTGGGTGGGTGTGGGCAACAGGGAAGTGTGTTGTGTGTGGGTGGGGGCAAAAGGGAAGGGGAATGTGTGCGTGGGTGGGTGCAACAGGGATGCAGTGGTGGTCAGTGGAGGCAAGAGAAAAGGGGATGGGTGTGTGGGGGCAACAGGGCAGGGGGTGTGTGTGTGCAGGCATCAGGACAGTGTGTGGCCAGGTGGGTGGGGTCCACAGCGAAGGGGTGGGTGTGTTGGTGGGGGCAACAGTGAAGGGGGTTGGTGTGTGTTGGAGGGGGGCAACAGGGAAGTGGGGTGGTTGCTGGCAATAGGGAAGGGGTGTGTGTGTGCATGGTGGCAACAGGGACGTGGGGGTCGGTGAGGGCAAGAGGGAAGAGGGTGGGTGGGGCAAACAGGGAAACGGGTGTGTGAGTGGGTGGGTGGTGGGAACAGGGAAGGGGTGTGTGAGTGGATGGGAGCAACAGGGAAGGTGGTGGGTGGATGGGAGCAACAGGGAATGGAGTGTGTTGGGGTTTGTTTGGGAGCAACATGGAATGGGGTGGGGGCAACAGGCAAGGGGGTGGGTGGTTGTGTGGGTGGATGTAACAGAGGAGTGTTTGGCGGTAACAGGGAAGGGGGTGTGGGTGAATGTTGGCAACAGGGAAGGGGCATGTGTGTGGGTGTGGGCAAGAGGGAAGGGGAGTGTGGGTGGATGCAACAGGGATGGGTGGAGTTGGTGGGGGCAAGGGGGAACAGCTGGGTGTGAGGGGGCAAAAGAGAAGTGGTTGGGTGGGTGGGTGGGTGAGGGCAACAGGGAAGGGTGTGGGTCGTGGCAACAGGGAAGGAGTTGGGTGGGTGAGTGGGTGCAACAGGGAAGGAGGAGGGTGGTTGGGTGGGGGCAGCAGTCAAGTGGGTGGGTGGGTGGGGGTCAACACGGAAGTGGGTGGGTGGGTGGGGGCAACAGGGAAGGTGTTGGGTTGTTGGGTGGGGGCAACATGGAAGGTGTAGGTTGGTGGGGGTTTGTTTGGGGGTAACATGGAACGGGGGGGTGGCGGCAATTGGCAAGGGGGTGGGTGGATGTGCGGGGTGTGCAACAGAGGAGTGTTTGGGGGCAACAGGGAAGGGAGGTGTTGGTGGGTGCTGACAACCGGGAAGGGTGTTGTATGTGGGTGGGGGGTAACAGGGAAGGGGAGGATGTGAGGGTGGGTGCAACCGTGATGCGGAGTGCGTCGGTGGGGCAAGAGTGAAGGGGATGGGTGCGTGGGGGCAACTGGGAAGGGGGTGTGTGTGGGGGGGCAACAGGAGAGCGTATGGCGAGGTGGGTGGGGTCAACAGGGAATGGGGTGCGGACAACAGGGAAGGGGGTGGGTGGGTGGGTGGGGGCAACAGTGAAGGGGATTGGTGTGTGGGAGGGGGCAACAGGGAAGGTGGTGGGTGGGTTGGTGGAGGCAATAGGGAAGGGATTGTGTGGGTGGGTTGGTGGGGGCAACAGGGAAGGGGGTGGGTGCAAGAGAGGAGGGTTTGGGCGCAACTGGGAAGGGGATGTGGGTGGGTATTGCCAACAGGGAAGTGGTGATGTGGGTGGGTGAGGGCAACAGGAAAGGGGGTTTTCTGTGTTGTGGGCAACAGGGAAGGGGAGCGTCTGTGGGTGGGTGCAAGAGGGATGCGGGGGGGGGTCGGTGGTGGCAAGAGGGTAGGGGGTGGTTGTGTGGTGGTAACAGGAAAGGGGGTGTTAGGGTGGGGGCAACAGGGAAGTGGTTGGTTTGTGTGTGGTTGCAACAGGTAAGGGGGGGTGGGAGAGTGGCAACAGGGAAGGGGGAGAGGGTGGGTGGAGACAACAGGGAAGGGGGATGGTGCGTGGGGGCAAAAGGGAGGGGGTGGGTTGTTATGTGGGGGCAACAGGGAACGTTGTAGATGGGTGGGGGCAACAGGGAAACGGTTGGGTGGGTGGATGTGGGCAACAGGGAATGGGGTGTGTGGGGGTTTGTTTGGGAGCAACATGGAATGGGGTGGGGGCAACAGGCAAGTAGTTGGGTGGTCGTGTGAGTGGGGGAAAGAGAGCAGGGTTGGGTGGCAACAGGGAAGGGGATGTGAGTGGATGTTGTCAACAGGGAAGGGGGGGTGTGTGGGTGTGGGCAATAGGGAAGGGGAGTGTGTGTGGGTGGATGCAACAGGGATGGGGTGGGGTCGGTGGGGGCAAGTAGGAACAGCTGGGTGTGTGGGGGCAACAGGGAAGGGGTTAGGTGGGTGAGGGCAACAGGGAAGTGTGTGGGTGGGTGCTGGCAACAGGGAAGGAGTTGGGTGGGTGGGTTGGGGCAATAGGGAAGGGGGAGTGTGACTGGTTGGGGGCAACAGTGAAGGGGTGGGTGGGTGGTGGGGGCAACACGGAAGGGAGTGGATAGGTGGGGGCAACAGGGAAGGCGGGTGGGTGAGTGGCAACAGGGAATGGGGGCGTGGGTGGGTGGCAACAGGGAAGGAGCAGCGGCTGTTTGGGGGAGCAGGGAAGGGGGTGGGTGGGTGTCTGGGGGAACAGGGAAGGTTGTGGATGGGTTGGTGGGGGCAACAGGGAAGTGGTTCTGTCAGTGGGGGCAATGGGAAAGGAGTGGTGGTTGGGGGCAACAGTGAAGGGTGTGGGGAGGAGCCTGGGGCCAACAGGGAAGGGGTGGGATAGCAGGTGGGGGCAAAAGGGAAGGAGTAGGTAGGTGGGTGTTTGTGGGCAACAGGGAAGGTGTTGGGTGGGATCAACAGGGAAGGGAATGGATGGCTGGGTGCACGGTGGCAACAGGGACGGGGGAAGGTTGGTGGGAGCTCACAGAAGGGGGTGGGTTCATGGGTAGGGGTGACAGGGAAGTGGGTGGATGGGTGGTGGCAACAGGGAATGGGGTGAGTGGGTGTGGGCAACAGGGTAGGGTGTGAGTGGTTGGGTGGGTGTAACAGGGAAGTGGTGGGTGGGTGGGTGGGGGAAACAGTGAGTGGGTGGGTTGGTGGGTGGGGGCAACAGGGAGGGCGTGTGTTTGTTGGTGGGGGCAACAGGGAAGGGAGTGTGTGGGTGGGTGCTTGGGCCAACAGGGAATTGTGTGTTTGGGTGTTTTATTGGGGGCAACATGGAATGGGGTGGGGCAACAGTGAATGGAGTGTGGGCAACAGGCAAGGTGGTGGGTGGTTGTGTGAGTTGGGCGACAGAGGAGGGTTTGGGGGCTACTGGGAACGGCGTGTGGGTGGGTGTGGGCAACAGAGAAGTGGGGTTTTTCGTGAGTGGGTGCAACAGGGATGTGGGGGAGTCGGTGGGGGCAAGAGGGAAGGTGGGGGATTGGGGGCAAGAGGGATGGGGGTGGGGCCAACAGGGAAATGGGTGGTTGGGTAGGTGGGTGGATGGCAACCACATGGAATGGGGTGGGGGCAAATAGGTACAGGGTGGGTGCAACATGCAAGAGGGTGTCTGGTTGTGTGGGTGGGGACAACAGAGGAGGTCTTGGGGGCAACCGGGAAGGGGGGTGTGCGTGGGTGTTGTCAACAGGGAAGTGGGGTTGTTGGTGGTTGTGGGCAACAGGGAAGTGGAGTTTGTGTGGGTGGGTGCAACAGGGACACAGGGGGGTCGGTGGGAGCAAGAGGGAAGGGGCATGGTTTGTGGGGGCAACAGGGAAGGTGGTGTGTGGGTCAGGGCAACAGTGAAGGGGTTGAGTGGGTGGGAGGGTGCAACAAGGAATGGGTTGGGTGGGTGAGGGCAACAGGGAAGGTGTTGGGTGCTTGGGTGGTGGCAACATTGAAAGGGTGAGTGGGTGTTTGGGCGAACAGGGAAGGGAGTGTGTGGGTGGGTGCCACAGGGAAATGGGTTGGGGGGGTTAGTGGATGGGGGCATCAGGGAAGAGTTTGGTTGGTGTCTGGGTGCAACAGGGAATGTGATTTGGATGTGGGTGGGTGGGGGCAACAGGGAGGGTGGTATTTTGGTGGGTCAGTGCAACAGGGAATGGCGGGGGTGGGTGGGGGCAACAGGGAAACGGTTGGGTGGATGGGTGGGAGCAGCAGAGGGTGGTCAGGTGCAACAGGGAATGGGGTGTGGGTGGGTGTGGGCAACAGGGAAGTGTGTTGTGTGTGGGTGGGGGCAAAAGGGAAGGGGAATGTGTGTGTGGGGGGTCAACAGGAAAGCCTATGGCGAGGTGATAGGGAACAACAGGGAATGGGGAGGGGACAAAAGGGAAGGGAGTGGGTGGGTGGGTGGGGGCAACAGTGAAGGGGATTGGTGTGTGGGAGGGGGCAACAGTGAAGGTGGTGGGTGGGTTCATGGGGGCAGTAGGGAAGGGTTTCTGTGGGTGGGTTGTTGGGGGCAACAGAGAAGGGGGTGGGTGCAACAGAGGAGGATTTGGGCGCAACTGGGAAGGGGATGTGGGTGGGTATTGCCAACAGGGAAGTGGGGATGTGGGTGGATGAGGGCAACAGGGAAGGGTGTTTTCTGTGGTTGTGGGCAACAGGGAAGGGGAGAGTGTGTGGATGGGTGCAACAGGGATGCGGGGGGTTTGGTTGTGGGCAAGAGGGTAGGGGGTGGATGTGTGGGGGCAACAGGAAAGGGGGTCTTTCGGTTGGAGGAACAGGGAAGTGGTTGGTTTGTGTGTGGGGGCAACAGGTAGGGGGGCTGGGTGAGTGGTAACAGGGAAGGGGGGTGTGTGTGGGTGGGGTCAACAGGGAAGGGGGATGGTGCGTGGGGGCAACAGGGCAGGGATGAGTTGGTATTTGGGGGCAACAGGGAATGGGGTGCGTGGGTGAGTGGGGGCACCAGGGAAACGGTTGAGTGGGTGGGTGGATGGGGGCAACAGGGAATGGGGTGTGTGGGGGTTTGTTTGGGAGCAACATGGAATGGGGTGGGGGCAACAGGCAAGTAGTTGGCTGGTCGTGTGGGTGGGGGAAACAGAGGAGGGTTTGGTGGCAACAGGGAAGGGGATGTGGGTGGATGTTGGCAACAGGGAAGGGTGGTGTGTGGGTATGGGCAATAGGGAAGGGCAGTGTGTGTGGGTGGATGCAACAGGGATGGGGTGGGGTCGGTGGGGGCCAGGGTGAACAGTTGGGTGTGTGGGGGCAACAGGGAAGGTGATAGGTGGGTGAGGGCAACAGGGAAGTGTGTGGGTGGGTGGTGGCAACAGGAAAGGAGTTGGGTGGGTGGGTTGGGGCAATAGGGAAGGGGGAGGGTGACTGGTTGGGGCCAACAGTGAAGGGGGTGGGTGGGTGGTGGGTCAACACGGAAGGGAGTGGGTAAGTGGGGGCAACAGTGAAGGCGGGTGGGTGAGTGGCAACAGGGAATGGGGGCGTGGGTGGGTTGCAACAGGGAAGGGGGTGCGGCTGTTTGGGGGAACAGGGAAGGGGGTGGGTGGGTGTCTGGGGGAACAGGGAAGGATGTGGGTTGGTTGGTGGGGGCAACAGGGAAGGGGGTGGGTGGGTGGGTGGGGGCAACAGGGAAGGGGTTGGGTCGGTGGGGGCAATGGGAAAGGAGAGGTGGGTGGGGACAACAGTGAAGGGTGTGGGGAGGAGCCTGGGGCAACAGGGAAGGGGTGGGAGAGCGGGTGGGGGCAAAAGGGAAGGAGTAGGAAGGTGGGTGTTTGAGGGCAACAGGGAAGGTGTTGGGTGGGAGGAACAGGGAAGGGAGTGGGTGGGTGAGTGCATGGTGGCAACAGGGAAGAGGGTACGTTGGTGAGGGCAACACAGAAGGGGGTGGGTTCATGGGTAGGGGCAACAGGGAAGTGGGTGGATGGGTGGTGGCAACAGGGAACGGGGTGCGTGGGTGTGGGCAACAGGGTAGGGTGTGAGTTGTTGGGTGGGTGCAACAGGGAAGTGGTGGGGGGGTGGTTGGGGGAAACAGTTAGGGGTTGGGTTCTTGGGTGGGGGCAACAGGGAGGGGGTGGGTTGGTGGGTGGGGGCAACAGGGAAGGGGGTGTGTGGGTAGGTGCTTGGGGGCAACAGGGAATGGGGTGTGTGGGTGTTTCATTGGGTCAATATGGAATGGGTTGGGGCAACAGGGAATGAAGTGGGGGCAACCGGCAAGGGGGTGGGTAGTTGTGTGAGTTGGGCAACAGAGGACGGTTTGGGGGCTACAGGGAAGGGCGTGTGGGTGGGTGTGGGCCACAGAGAAGTGGGGTTGTGTGTGGGTGGGTGCAACAGGGATGTGGGGGGGTCGGTGGGGGCAAGAGGGAAGGTGGGGGTATGGTGGCAAGAGGGATGGGGTGGGGCCAACAGGAAAATGTGTGGGTGGGTGCGTGGATGGCAGCCGCATGGAATGGTGTTGGGGCAACTAGGTACAGGATGGGTGCAACATGCAAGAGGGTGTCTGGTTGTGTGGGTGGTGTCAACAGAGGATGTCTTGGGGGCAACCGGAAAGGGTGGTGTGGGTGGGTGTTGTCAACAGGGAAGTGGGGTTGTTGGTGGTTGTGGGCAACAGGGAAGGGGAGTGTGTGTGGGTGGGGGCAACAGGGACACGAGGGTTTGGTGGGAGCAAGAGGGAAGGAGCATGGTTTGTGGGGGCAACAGGGAAGGTGGTATGTGGGTCAGGGCAACAATGAAGGGGGTAAGTGGGTGGGAGGGTGCAACAAGGAATGGGGTGAGTGGGTGAGTGAGGGCAACAGGGAAGGTGTTGGGTGCTTGGGTGGTGGCAACAGTGAAAGGGTGAGTGGGTGTTTGGGGGAACAGGGAAGGGAGTGTGTGCGTGGGTGCCACAGGGAAATGGGTTGGGGGGGGTTGGTGGATGATGGCATCAGGGAAGGGTTTGGTTGGTGGCTGGGTGCAACAGGAAATGGGGTTCGGCTGTGGGTGGGTGGGGGCAACAGGGAGGGTGGTGTTTAGGTGTGTCAGTACAACAGGGAATGGGGTGGGTGGGTGGGGGCAACAGGGAAACGGGTGGGTGGGTGGGAGCAGCAGAGGATGGTTTGGGTGCAACAGGGAATGGGGTGTGCATGGGTGTGGGCAATAGGGAAGTGTGTTGTGTGTGGGTGGGGGCTAAAGGGAAGGGGAGTGTGTGTGTGGGTGGGTGCAACAGGGATGCAGTGGTGGTCAGTGGGTGCAAGAGAAAAGGGGATGGGTGTGTGGGGGCAACAGGGCAGGGGGTGTGTGTGTGGGGGCATCAGGACAGTGTGTGGCCAGGTGGGTGGGGTCAACAGAGAAGGGGGTGGGTGTGTTGGTGGGGGCAACAGTGAAGTATGTTGGTGTGTTTTGGAGGGGGGCAACAGGGAAGGGGGGGTGGTTGCTGGCAATGGGGAAGGGGTGACTTTGTGGGTGGTAGCAACAGGGACGCGGGGGTCAGTGAGGCCAGCGGGAAGAGGGTGGGTGGGGTAAACAGGGAAACGGGTGGGTGAGTGGGTCGGTGGTGGGAACAGGGATGGGGTCTGTGAGTGGGTGGAAGCAACAGGGAAGGTGGTGGGTGTTTGGGGACAACAGGGAATGGGGTGTGTTGGGGTTTGTTTGGGAGCAACATGGAATGGGGTGGGGGCAACAGGAAAGGGGGTGGATGGTTGTGTGGGTGGATGTAACAGAGGAGGGTTTGGCGGCAACAGGGAAGGGGGTGTGGGTGAATGTTGGCAACAGGGAAGGGGGGTGTGTGTGGGTGGGGACAACAGGGAAGGGGGATGGTGACTGGGGGCAACAGGGCGGGGATGGGTTGGTATTTGGGGGCAACAGGGAAGGGGGTGCGTGTGTGAGTGGGGGCACCAGGGAAACGGTTGAGTGGGTGGGTGGATGGGGGCAACAGGGAATGGGGTGTGTGGGGGTTTGTTTGGGAGCAACATGGAATGGGGTGGGGGCAACAGGCAAGTAGTTAGCTGGTCGTGTGGGTGGGGGAAACAGAGGAGGGTTTGGTGGCAACAGGGAAGGGGATGTGGGTGGATGTTGGCAACAGGGAAGGGTGGTATGTGGGTATGGGCAATAGGGAAGGGCAGTGTGTGTGGGTGGATGCAACAGGGATGGGGTGGGGTCGGTGGGGGCCCAGGTGAACAGCTGGGTGTGTGGGGGCAACAGGGAAGGTGTTAGGTGAGTGAGGGCAACAGGGAAGTGTGTGGGTGGGTGGTGGCAACAGGGAAGGAGTTGGGTGGGTGGGTTGGGGCAATAGGGAAGGGGGAGGGTGACTGGTTGGGGCCAACAGTGAAGGGGGTGGGTGGGTGGTGGGTCAACACGGAAGGGAGTGGGTAGGTGGGGGCAACAGTGAAGGCGGGTGGGTGAGTGGCAACAGGGAATGGGGGCGTGGGTGGGTGGCAACAGGGAAGGGGGTGCGGCTGTTTGGGGGAACAGGGAAGGGGGTGGGTGGGTGTCTGGGGGAACAGGGAAGGGTGTGGGTGGGTTGGTGGGGGCAACAGGGAAGGGGGTGGGTGGGTGGGTGGGGGCAACAGGGAAGGGGTTGGTTCGGTGGGGGCAATGGGAAAGGAGAGGTGGGTGGGGACAACAGTGAAGGGTGTGGGGGGAGCCTGGGGACAACAGGGAAGGGGTGGGAGAGCGGGTGGGGGCAAAAGGGAAGGAGTAGGAAGGTGGGTGTTTGAGGGCAACAGGGAAGGTGTTGGGTGGGAGCAACAGGGTAGGGAGTGGGTGGGTGAGTGCATGGTGGCAACAGGGAAGAGGGTACGTTGGTGGGGGCAACACAAAAGGGGGTGGGTTCATGGGTAGGGGCAACAGGGAAGTGGGTGGATGGGTGGTGGCAACAGGGAACGGGGTGCATGGGTGTGGGCAACAGGGTAGGGTGTGAGTGGTTGGGTGGGTGCAACAGGGAAGTGGTGGGTGGGTGTTTGGGGGAAACAGTGAGGGGTTGGGTTGGTGGTTTGGGGCAACAGGGTGGGGGTGGGTTGGTGGGTGGGGGCAACAGGGAAGGGGGTGTGTGGGTAGGTGCTTGGGGGCAACAGGGAATGGGGTGTGTGGGTGTTTCATTGGGTCAACATGGAATGGTTTGGGGCAACAGGGAATGAAGTGGGGGCAACACGCAAGGGGGTGGGTGGTTGTGTGAGTTGGGCAACAGAGGAGGGTTTGGGGGCTACAGGGAAGGGCGTGTGGGTGGGTGTGGGCCACAGAGAAGTGGGGTTGTGTGTGGGTGGGCGCAACAGGGATGTGCGGGGGTCGGTGGGGCAAGAGGGAAGGTGGGGGTATGGTGGCAAGAGGGATGGGGGTGGGGCCAACAGGGAAATGTGTGGGTGGGTGGGTGGGTGGATGGCAGCCGCATGTTATGGGGTTGGGGCAACTAGGTACAGGGTGGGTGCAACATGCAAGAGGGTGTCTGGTTGTGTGGGTGGTGTCAACAGAGGAGGTCTTGGGGGCAACCGGGAAGTGGGGTGTGGGTGGGTGTTGTCAACAGGGAAGTGGGGTTGTTGGTGGTTGTGGGCAACAGCGAAGGGGAGTGTGTGTGGGTGGGGGTAACAGGGACACGGGGGTTTGGTGGGAGCAAGAGGGAAGGGGCATGGTTTGTGGGGGCAACAGGGAAGGTTGTGTGTTGGTCAGGGCAACAGTGAAGGGGGTAAGTGGGTGGGAGGGTGCAACAAGGAATGGGGTGAGTGGGTGATTGAGGGCAACAGGGAAGGTGTTGGGTGCTTGGGTGGTGGCAACATTGAAAGGGTAAGTGGGTGTTTGAGGGAACAGGGAAGGGAGTGTGTGCGTGGGTGCCACAGGGAAATGGGTTGGGGGGGAAGGTTGGTGGATGATGGCATCAGGGAAGGGTTTGGTTGGTGGCTGGGTGCAACAGGGAATGGGGTTCGGCTGTGGGTGGGTGGGGGCAACAGGGAGGGTGGTGTTTTGGTGTGTCAGTGCAACAGGGAATGGGGTGGGTGGGTGGGGGCAACAGGGAAACGGGTGGGTGGGTGGGAGCAACAGAGGATGGTTTGGGTGCAACAGGGAATGGGGTGTGCATGGGTGTGGGCAATAGGGAAGTGTGTTGTGTGTGGGTGGGGGCTAAAGGGAAGGGGAGTGTGTGTGTGGGTGGGTGCAACAGGGATGCAGTGGTGGTCAGTGGGTGCAAGAGAAAAGGGGGTGTGTGTGTGGGGGCATCAGGACAGTGTGTGGCCAGGTGGGTGGGGTCAACAGAGAAGGGGGTGGGTGTGTTGGTGGGGGCAACAGTGAAGGGGTTTGGTGTGTGTTGGAGGGGGCAACAGGGAAGGGGG
This sequence comes from Isurus oxyrinchus, assembly GCA_026770705.1. Taxonomy (NCBI): domain Eukaryota; kingdom Metazoa; phylum Chordata; class Chondrichthyes; order Lamniformes; family Lamnidae; genus Isurus; species Isurus oxyrinchus. The sequence goes on along the minus strand of JANJGN010001682.1, from coordinate 45,898 downwards.
GTGGTTGCTGGCAATGGGGAAGGGGTGTGTGTGTGGGTGGTAGCAACAGGAACGCGGGGGTTGGTGAGGCCAGAGGGAAGAGGGTGGGTGGGGCAAACAGGGAAACGGGTGGGTGAGTGGGTGGGTGGTGGGAACAGAGATGGGGTCTGTGAGTGGGTGGAAGCAACAGGGAAGGTGGTGGGTGGATGGGGGCAACAGGGAATGGAATGTGTTGGGGTTTGTTTGGGAGCAACATGGAATGGGGTGGGGGCAACAGGCAAGGGGGTGGATGGTTGTGTGGGTGGATGTAACAGAGGAGGGTTTGGCGGCAACAGGGAAGGGGGTGTGGGTGAATGTTGGCAACAGGGAAGGAGGGTGTGTGTGGGTGTGGGCAAGAGGGAAGGGGATTGTGGGTGGATGCAACAGGGTTGGGGTGGGGTTGGTGGGGGCAAGGGGGAACAGCTGGGTGTGAGGGGACAACAGGGAAGTGGTTAGGTGGGTGGGTGGTCGAGGGCAACAGGGAAGGGTGTGGGTGGTGGCAACAGGGAAGGAGTTGGGTGGGTGAGTGGGGCCAACAGGGAAGGGACAGGGTGGTTGGGTGGTGGCAACAGTGAAGGTGGTGGGTGGGTGGGTGTCAACACGGAAGTGGGTGGGTGGTTGGGGGCAACAGCGAAGGTGTTGGGTGGGTTGGTGGTGGCAACAGGGAAGGGTGTAGGTGGGTGTGTTGGGGCAACAGGGAAGGAGGTGGGTGGGTGGCTGGGGGCAACAGGGAATGGGGTGGGTGGGTGGTTGGGGCAACAGGGAAGGGGGTGTGGGGTGGGGGAAACAGTGAAGGGTTTCGGGAGGTGCCTGGGGAGAACAGGGAAGGGGTAGGAGAGTGGGTGAGGGCAACAGGGAAGGGGTTGGGTGTTGGCAACAGGGAAGGGTTTGGGTGGGTGGGTGCGTGGTGGCAACATGGAAGGGGTAGGTTGGTGGGGGCAACACGGAAGGGGGTGGGTTCGTGGGTAGGGGCAACAGGGAAGTGGGTGGGTGGATGGTGGCAACAGGGAATGGGGTGGGTGTGTGTGGGCAACAGGATAGTTTGTGAGTGGTTGGGTGGGGGCCACAGGGAAGGGGTGGGTGGGTGGTTGGGTGCAACAGGGAAGGGGAGTGTGTGTGGGTGGGGGCAACAGGGACACAGGTGTGTCGGTGGGGGCAAGAAGGAAGGTGCTTGGTTTGTGGGGGCAACAGGAAGGCATGTGGTGAGTTGTGTGGGCCAACTGGGAATGGGGTGGGTGGGTGGGTGGGTGGGGACAACAGGGAAGCAGGTGTGTGGGTCAACAGGGAATGGGCTGGGTGTTTCGGGGCAACAGTGAAGGGGTGGGTGGGTGGGAGGGAGCAACAAGGAAGTGGGTGTGTGTGTGGGTGAGTGAGGGCAACAGGAAAGGTATTGGTTGCTTGGGTGGAGCAACAGGGAAGGGGGTTTTGGGTTTGTGGGGGAACAGGGAAGGGAGTGTGTGGGTGGGGGCCAAAGGGTAATGGGTTGGGTTTTGGTGGATGGGGGCAACAGGGAAGGATTTGGTTGGTGGCTGGGGGCAACAGGGAATGTGGTTCGGCCGTGGGTGGATGGGGGCATCAGGGAGGGTGGTGGTTTGGTGCATCAGTGCAACAGAGAATGGTGCGGGTTGGTGGGTGGGGGCAACAGGGAAACGGCTGGGTGGGTGGGTGGGTGGGGGCAACAGAGGATGGTTTGTGGGCAACAGGGAAGGGGGTGTGGGTGGGTGTCGGCAACAGGGAAGTGGGGTTGTGGGTGGGTGTGGGCAACAGGGAAGTGTGTTGTGTGTAGGTGTGGGCAACAGGAATGCAGGGGTGGTCGGTGGGGACAACAGAGAAGTGGGTGGGTGGGTGGGGGCAACAGTGAAGGGGGTTGGTGTGCGTTGGAGCGGGCATCAGTGAAGGTGGTGGGTGGGTTTGTGGGTGCAAAAGGGAAGGGGAGTGAGTGTGGATGGTGGCAACAGGGACACGGGGGGTAGGTGAGGGCAAGAGGGAAGAGGGTGGGTTGGTGGGGCAAACAGGAAAACGGGTAGGTGAGTGGGTGGTTGGATGGTGGCAACAGGGAAGGGGGTGTGTGAGTGGGTGGGGGAAACAGGGAAGGTGGTGGGTGGGGGTTTGTTTGGGAGCAACATGGAATGGGGTGGGGCAACAGGCAAGGGGTTGGGTGATTGTGTAGGTGGTGGCAACAGGGAAGGGGATAGGTGCGTGTGTTGGGGGAACAGGGAAGGAGGTGGGTGGGTGGCTGGGGGCAACAGGGAATGGGGTGGGTGGGTGGTTGGGGCAACAGGGAAGGGGGTGTGGGGTGGGGGAAACAGTGAAGGGTTTTGGGAGGTGCCTGGGGACAACAGGGAAGGGGTAGGAGAGTGGGTGAGGGCAACAGGGAAGGGGTTGGGTGGTGGCAACAGGGAAGGGTTTGGGTGGGTGGGTGCGTGGTGGCAACATGGAAGGGGTAGGTTGGTGGGGGCAACACGGAAGGGGGTGGGTTCATGGGTAGGGGCAACAGGGAAGTGGGTGGGTGGATGGTGGCAACAGGGAATGGGGTGGGTGTGTGTGGGCAACAGGATAGTTTGTGAGTGGTTGGGTGGGGGCCACAGGGAAGGGGTGGGTGGGTGGTTGGGGGCAACAGGGAAGGCGAGTGTGTGTGGGTGGGGGCAACAGGGACACGGGTGTGTCGGTGGGGGCAAGAGGGAAGGTGCTTGGTTTGTGGGGGCAACAGGGAAGGGGGTGTGGGGGTGGGGGCAACAGGAAGGCGTGTGGTGAGTTGGGTGGGCCAACTGGGAATGGGGTGGGTGGTGGGTGGGGACAACAGGGAAGCAGTTGTGTGGGTCAACAGGGAATGGGCTGGGTGTTTTGGGGCAACAGTGAAGGGGTGGGTGGGTGGGAGGGACCAACAAGGAAGGGGGTGTGTGGGTGGGTGAGTGAGGGCAACAGGAAAGGTATTGGTTGCTTGGGTGGAGCAACAGGGAAGAGGGTTTTGGGTTTGTGGGGAAACAGGGAAGGGAGTGTGTGGGTGGGGGCCAAAGGGTAATGGGTTGGGTTTTGGTGGATGGGGGTAACAGGGAAGGATTTGGTTGGTGGCTGGGGGCAACAGGGAATGTGGTTCGGCCATGGGTGGATGGGGGCATCAGGGAGGGTGGTGGTTTGGTGCATCAGTGCAACAGGGAATGGTGCGGGTTGGTGGGTGGGGGCAACAGGGAAATGGTTGGGTGGGTGGGTGGGTGGGGGCAACAGAGGATGGTTTGTGGGCAACAGGGAAGGGGGTGTGGGTGGGTGTCGGCAACAGGGAGGTGGGGTTGTGGGTGGGTGTGGGCAACAGGGAAGTGTGTTGTGTGTAGGAGTGGGCAATAGGAATGCAGGGGTTGTCGGTGGGGGCAAGAGAGAAGGGAGTGGTTGTGTGGGGGCAACAGGGCAGTGAGTGTGTGGGTGGGGGCATCAGGACAGTGTGTGGCCAGGTGGGTAGGGACAACAGAGAAGTGGGTGGGTGGGTGGGGGCAACAGTGAAGGGGGTTGGTGTGCGTTGGAGTGGGCATCAGTGAAGGTGGTGGGTGGGTTTGTGGGTGCAAAAGGGAAGGGGAGTGAGTGTGGATGGTGGCAACAGGGATGCGGGGGGTCGGTGAGGGCAAGAGGGAAGAGGGTGGGTGGGTGGGGCAAACAGGAAAACGGGTAGGTGAGTGGGTGATTGGATGGTGGCAACAGGGAAGGGGGTGTGTGAGTGGGTGGGGGAAACAGGGAAGGTGGTGGGTGGGGGTTTGTTTGGGAGCAACATGGAATGGGGTGGGGCAACAGGCAAGGGGTTGAGTGATTGTGTAGGTGGGGGCAACAGAGGAGGGATTGGTGGCAACAGGGAAGGGGGTGTGGGTGGATGTTGGCAACAGGGATGGGTGTGTGTGTGGGTGTGGGCAACAGGGAAGGGGAGTGCGTGTGGTTGGATGCAACAGGGATGGGGTGGGGTCGCTGGGGGCAAGGGGGAACAGCTGGGTGTGTGGGGGCAACAGGGAAGGGGTTGGGTGGGTGAATGTGCGAGAGCAACAGGGAAGGGTGTGGGTGGGTGGGTGGTGGCAAATGTGAAGTGGGTGGGTGGGTGGGGGGGGCAGCACGGAAGGGGTGGGTGGGTGGGGGCAACAGGGAAGGTGTTGGGTGGTTGGGTGGGGGCAACATGGAAGACGGGTGGATGAGTGGCAAGAGGGAATGGGAGCATGGGTGGGTGGCAACAGGGAAGGGGGATTGGCTGTTTGGGGGAACAGGGAAGGGGGTGGGTTGGTGTTTGGGGGAACAGGGAAGGGGGTGGGTGGGTTGGTGGGGGCAACAGTGAAGGGGGTGGGTGGATGGGGGCAACAGGGAAGGGTATGGGTGGGTGGGTGGGGGCAACAGGGAAGCAGTGGGTGTTTGGGGGCAACAGTGATGGGTGTGGGGAGGTGCCAGTGGACAACAGAGAAGGAGTGGGAGAGTGGGTGGGGGCAACAGGGAAGGGGTTAGTTGGGGGCAACAGGGAAGGGAGTTGGTGGGTGAGTGCATGGTGGCAACAGGGAAGGGGATGGGTGGGTGCAACAGGGATGCAGGGGGGGTCGGTGGGGGCAACAGGGAAGGTGGGGTGTTTGGGGGCAAGAGGGAAGGCGGTGTGTGGGTGGGGGCAACAGGAAAATGGGTGGGTGAGTGGATGGTGGCAACAGAGATGGGGGTGGGTGGGTGCAACAGGGAAGGGGGTGGGTGGGTGCAAGAGGGAGGGGGTGGGTTGGTGGGTTGGTGGATGGCGGCCACATGGAATGGGGTGGGGGCAACTGGGAACGAGGTGGGGGCAACAGGCAAGGGGGTGGCTGGTTGTGTGTGTGGGGGCAACAGAGGATGTCTTGGGGGCAACCGGGAAGGGGGGTGTGGGTGGGTGTTGGCAACAGGGAAGTGGAGTTGTGGGTGGGTGTGGGCAACAGGGAAGGGGAGTGTGTGTGGGTGGGGGCAACAGGGACATGGAAGTGGGTCGGTGGGGGCAAGAGAGAAGGGGCTTGGTTTGTGGGGGCAACAGGGAAGGGGGTGTGTGGGTGGGGGCAACAGGAAAGCATGTGGGGAAGTGGGTGGGGACAACCGGGAATAGGTTGGGTGGGTGGGGGCAAAAGGGAAAGGGGTGGGTGGTTTGGTGCAAAAAAGAAGGGGCTTGGTGGGTGGGTGAGGGCAACAGGGAAGGTGTTGGGTGTTGGTGGATGGGGGCAACAGGGAAGTGGAGTGTATGTGGTTGGGTGCAACAGGGATGCAGGGCTGGTCGGTGGGGGCAAGAGAGAAGGGGGTGGGTGTGCGGGGGCAGCAGGGCAGGGGGTGTGTGGGTGGGGGCATCAGGACAGTGTGTGGACAGGTGGGTGGGCACAACAGGGAAGGGGATGGGTGGGTGGGGACAACAGGGAAGGGGGTGGGTCGGTTGATGGGCACAAAAGGAAAGGGGGTGAGTTGTTGCAAACGAGAAGGGGAGTGTGTGTGGGTGGGAGCAACAGGGACGTGGTGGGTCGGTGAGGGCAAGAATGAAGAGGGTGGGTGGGTGGGGGCAACAGTGAAGGTGGTGAGTGGGTGGGGGCTACAGGGAAATGGGTGGATGGGGGCAACAGGGAAGGGTTTGGATGGTGGCAACAGGGAAGGGTGTGTGGGTGGGTAGGGGCAACAGGGAAGATGATGTGTGGGTGGGTGGGGGCAACAGTGAGTGGGTGGGTTGCTGTGTGGGAGCAACAGGGAAGGTTTTGTGTGTGTGGGGGCCACAGGGAAATGGGTGGGGGAGTGGTGGGTGGCTGGGGGCAACAGGGAATGGGGTGTGTGGGGGTTGGTTGGGGGCAACATGGAATGGGGTGGGGGCAAAAGGCAAGGGGGTGGGTGGGGGCAACAGAGGAGGGTTTGGGGGCAACAGGGAAGGGGATGTTGGTGGTTGGGGGCAACATGAAATGGGGTGGGGCAACAGGGAATGGAGTGGGGCAACAGGCAAGAGGGTGGGTGGTTGTGTGGGTGGGGGCAACAGAGGAGGGTTTGGGGGCAGCAGGGAATGGATGTGTGTGGGTGTGGGCAACAGGGAAGGGGTGTGCATGTTGGTGGTTGCAACAGGGATGCGGGGGTGTCGGTGGGGGCAAGAGGGATGGTGGTGATGCCAACAGAGAAACGGGTGGATGGTGGGTGGATGGTGGCAACAGGGAAGGGAGTGGGTGTGTGCATCAGGGACGCGGTTGTGTCGGGGGCCAACAAGGAAGGAGGGGTGTGTGTGCAAGAAGGCAGGGGGTGTGTGGGCGGGGGCAAAAGGGAAATGGGTGGGTGGTGGGTGGGTGGATGGTGGCAACAGGGAAGGGGTTGGATTGGGGCAACAGGGAAGGGGAGTGGGTGAGGGGCAACAGTGAAGGGTGTGGGGAGGTGCCTGTGGACAACAGAGAAGGAGTGGGAGAGTGGGTGGGGGCAACAGGGAAGGGGTAGGTAGGTGGGTTTTTGAGGGCAACAGGGAAGGGGTTAGTTGGGGGCAACAGGGAAGGTAGTGGGTGGGTGGGTGCGTGGTGGCAACAGGGAAGGGGGTGGGTGGGTGCAACAGGGATGCAGGGGGTGGTCGGTGGGGGCAACAGGGAAGGTGGGGTGTTTGGGGGCAAGAGGGAAGGCGGTGTGTGGGTGGGGGCAACAGGGAAATGGGTGGGTGAGTGGATGGGTGGATGGTGGCAACAGGGATGGGGGTAGGTGGGTGCAACAGGGAAGGGGGTGGGTGGTGGCAAAAGAGAAGGGGAGTGTGTGTGGGTGGGAGCAACAGCGACGTGGAGGGTCGGTGAGGACAAGAATGAAGAGGGTGGGTGGGTGTGGGCAACAGTGAAGGTGGTGAGTGGGTGGGGGCAACAGTGAAATGGGTGGATGGGGGCAACAGGGAAGGGTTTGGATGGTGGCAACAGGGAAGGGTGTGTGGGTGGGTGGGGGCAACAGGGAAGATGATGTGTGGGTGGGTGGGGGCAACAGTGAGTGGGTGGGTTGGTGTGTGGGGGCAACAGGGAAGGGCATGTGTGGGTGGGGGCCACAGGGAAATGGGTGGGGGAGCGGTGGGTGGCTGGGGGCAACAGGGAATGGGGTGTGTGGGCGTTGGTTGGGGGCAACATGGAACGGGGTGGGGGCAAAAGGCAAGGGGGTGGGTGGTTGTGTGGGTGGGGGCAACAGAGGAGGGTGTGGGGGCAACAGGGAAGGGCATGTTGGTGTTTGGGGGCAACATGGAATGGGATGGGGCAAAAAGGAATGGAGTGGGGGCAACAGGCAAGGGGGTGGGTGGTTGTGTGGGTGGGGGCAACAGAGGAGGGTTTGGGGGCAACAGGGAATGGAGGTGTGTGGGTTTGGGCAACAGGGAAGGGGTGTGCATGTTGGTGGTTGCAACAGGGATGCGGGGGTGTCGGTGGGGGCAAGATGGATGGTGGTGATGCCAACAGAGAAATGGGTGGGTGGGTGGGTGGATGGTGGCAACAGGGAAGGGGGTGCGTGGGTGCATCAGGGATGCGGGGGGTGTCGGGGGGCCAACAAGGAAGGGTGTGTGTGTGCGAAAGAAGGAAGGGGGTATGTGGGCGGGGGCAACAGGGAAACGGGTGGGTGGTGGGTGGGTTGATGGTGGCAACAGGGAAGGGGTTGGATTGAGGCAACAGGGAAGGGGAGTGGGTGAGGGGCAACAGTGAAGGGGGTGGGTGTTTGGATGGGTGCAACAGGGAATGGGGTGTGTGGGGGTTTGTTTGGTGGCAACATGGAATGGGGTGGGTGGGGGTTTGGGAGTGTGGGTGGAGGCAACAGGGAATGAGTGTGGGCAACAGGTAAGGGGGTGGGTGGATGTTTGGGTGGGTGCAACAGAGGAGTTTTTGGGGGCAACAGGTAAGGGGGTGGGTGGATGTTTGGGTGGGTGCAACAGAGGAGTGTTTGGGGGCAACAGGTAAGGGGGTGGGTGGATGTTTGGGAGGGGTTAACAGTGGAGTGTTTGGGGGCAACAGGGAAAGGGGTGTAGGTGGGTGTTGGCTACAGGGAAGTGGGGTTGTAGGTGGCTGTGGGCAACAGGGAAGGGTGGGTGTTTGTGATTGGGTGCAACAGGGATGCTGGTAGTTGGTGGGGGCAAGAGGGAAGGGGGTGAGTGTGTGAGGGCAAGAGGGAAGTTGGTGGGTGTGTGGGGGCAACAGGGAAGGAGGTGGGTGGGTGGGGGGCACAGGGAAATGGGTGGAGGGGGTGGTTGGATGGTGGCAATAGGGAAGGGGGTGCGTGGGTTTGTGGGGCCAACAGGGAGGGTGGTGGGTTGGTGCGTTAGTGCAACAGGTAAGGGGGTGGGCGGGGATTTGTTTGGGGGCAACATGGAACAGGGTGGGGACAACAGACAAGGGGGTGGGTGGTTGTATGGGTGGGGGCAACAGAGGAGGGTTTGTGGGCAACAGGGAAGGGGGGTGTGGGAGGGAGTGGGCAACAGGGAAAGGTGTTGTGTGTGGTTGGGGGTACAGGGAAGGGGAGGGTGTGTGGGTGGTTGCAACCGTGATGCGGAGTGCATCGGTGGGGGCAAGAGAGAAGGGGATGGGTGTGTGGGGGCAACTGGGAAGGGGGTGTGTAGGGGGGCAACAGGGAAGCGTGTGGCAAGATGGGTGGGACAACAGGGAATGGGGTGGGGACAACAGGAAAGGGCATGGGTGTGTGGGTGGGGTCAACAGTGAAGGGGATTGGTGTGTGGGAGGGGGGCACCAGTGAAGGGTGTGGGGAGGAGCCTGGGGCTAACAGGGAAGGGGTGGGAGAGTCGGTGGGGGCAACAGGGAAGGGGTAGTTTGGTGGGTGTTTGAGGGCAACAGGGAAGGTGTTGGGTGGGGGCAACAGGGAAGGGAGTAGGTTGGTGGGGGCAACACAGAAGGGGGTGGGTTCATGGGTGTGGGCAACAGGGAAGGGTTGTGGGTGGTTGGGGGCAACAGGGAAGGGGGTGTGTGGGTGGGGCTAACAGGGAAGTGTGAGTGTGTGTGGAGGCAACAGGGAAGGGGATTGCTCAGTGGATGGGGGCAACAGGGAAAGGGTGTGTGGGTGGCGGCAACAGTGAAGGGCATGGGTGGGTGGGGGCAACAGTGAAGGTGGTGGGTGGGTGGGTGGGGGCAACAGGGAAGGGGTTGGGCCGGTGGGGCAAGAGAGAAGAGGGTAGCTGTGTGCGGGCAAATGGGAAGGGGGTGTGTCGGTGCGGGCAACTGGAAAGTGTGTGGGTGGGTGTGAGGGCAAGCAGGGAACGGGGTGGGTGGGTGGGGTCAACTGGGAAGGGGTGAGGTCAGTGGGGTGCAAGAGGGAAGGGGTTGGCTGGGGGCAACAGGGAATGTTGAGGGTGGGTTTGTGGGGCAACAGGGAGGGTGTGGGTTGGTGGGTGAGGGCAACAGGGAAGGTGGTGGGTGGGTGGGGGCAACAGAGTGTGTGTGGGTTGGTGGGTGAGGGCAACAGGGAAGGGGGTGGGTGGGTGGGGGCAACAGGGAAATGGGTGGGTTGGTGTGTGGGTGGATGGGGGCAACAGAGAAGGATTTGGATGGTGGCAACAGGGGAGATGGGGGTGGGTGTCTGGGGGCAACAGGGAATGGTGTGTGAGGTGGTTTGTTTGGGGCCAACAGGGAATGGGGTTGTGTGTGGGTGAGTGCAACAGGGACGCAGTGGTTCAGTGCGGGCATGAGGGAAGGGTGTGGGTGTGTGGGGGCAACAGGAAAGGGGCTCTGTGGGTTGCAGGCAACAGGAAAGCATGTGGGGAGTTGGGTGGGGACAACAGGGAATGGGGTGTGTGCTGAGGGGAACAGGGAAGTGTGAGGGTGTGTGGGGGCAACAGGCAAGGGTGTGGCTTGGTGGATGGGGGCAACAGAGAAGGGTGTATGAGGGTGTGGGCAACAGGGAAGGGTGTGGGTGGGTGCTGGCAACAGGGAAGCAGTGGCGCGGTGGGTGGGGGCAACAGGGACGGGTGTGGGTGGGTGGGGGCAACAGGGAAGGGTGTAATTGGGTGGGTGGGGGAACATGGAAGGGGCTGGGTGGGTGGGTGGGTGCAACAGGGAAGGGGTTGAGTCGATGGTGGCAACAGGGAAGGAGGGGGTGAGTGGGTGCAACAGTGAAGGGTGTGGGGAGGTTCGTGGGGACAACAGGGAAGGGCTGGGTGCGTGGTTGCAGGCAACAGGGAAGGGGGTAGGTGGGTGGGTGTTTGGGGGCAACAGGGAAGGGTGTGGGTAGGGCCAACAGGAAAGGGAGTGGGAGAGTGAGTGGGTGGTGTCAACAGGGAAGGGGGTGGGTTGGTGGGGGCAACAGGGAAGGGAGTGGGTTCGTGGGTGGGTGCAACAGGGAAGTGGGTGGGTGGGCGGCTGGGGGCTAAAGGGAATGGGATGTTTGGGGGTTTGTTTGCGGGCAACATGGAATGCGGTGTGGGCAACTGGGAATGATGTGGGGGCAGCAGGCAAAGGGGTGGGTGGTTGTGTGGGTGGGGGCAACAGAGGAGAGTTTGGGGGCAACAGGGTTGGGGGTGTGGTTGGGTGCAACAGTGACGCGGGGGGGTCAGCGGGGGAAAGAGGGAAGGAGATGGGTCTGTGGGTTCAACAGGGAAGGTGGGTGTGTGAGTGGGGGCATCAGGAAAGTATGTGGGGAGGTGGGTGGGGTGGGGTCAACAAGGAATGGGGTGGGTGGGTGTGGGCAACAGGGAAGGGTTGTGGGTGGTTGGGGGCAACAGGGAAGGGGGTGTGTGGGTGGGGCTAACAGGCAAGTGTGAGGGTGTGTGGGGGCAACAGGGAAGGGGATGGCTCAGTGGATGGGGGCAACATGGAAGGGGTGTGTGGCTGGTGGCAACAGTGAGGGCATGGGTGGGTGGTGGCAACAGAGAAGGGGGTATCTCAGTGGGTGGGGGCAACAGGGAAGGGGGTGGGTGGGTGGGTGGGGGCAACAGTGAAGCGGTGTTGATGGGTGGCAACAGGGAAGTTGGTGCTGGGTGGGTAGGGGAAAAGGGAAGGGGGTGGGTGAGGGCAACAGGGAAGGGGTTGGGTCGGTGGGGCAAGAGAGAAGAGGGTAGTTGTGTGCGGGCAAAAGGGAAGGGGGTGTGTTGGTCCGGGCAACAGGAAAGTGCATGGGTGGGTGTGAGGGCACAGCAGGGAACGGGGTGGGTGGGTGTGGGCAACAGGGAAGGGGTGAGGTCAGTGGGGTGCAGCAGGGAAGGGGTTGGCTGGGGGCAGCAGGGAATGTTGAGGGTGGGTGTGGGCAACAGGGAAGGGTGTGGGGAGGTGGGTCTGGACATCAGTGAAGGGGAATGTGGGTGGGGGCAACAGGGAAGGGTGTGGGGAAGTGGGTGGGGACAGCAGGGAAGGGAGTGGGTGGGTGGGGACAACAGGGAAGGGGGTCACTGGGTAGGTGGGGACAACATGGAAGGGGATGGGTGGGTGGGTGGATGGGGGTAACAGGGAAGGGGATGGGTGGGAGGGTGGGGGTAACAGGGAAGGGGATGGGTGGGTGGGTGCGGGTAACAGGGAAGTGGGTAGGTGGGTGGGAGAGTGGGGGCAACAGGGAAGGAGTGTGTAGGTGGGTTGGGGGCAACAGGGAAGGGATGGCTGGGTGGGGGCAACAGGGAAGGGGATGAATGGCGGCAACAGGGAAGTGTGAGGGTGGGTGGGGGCAACAGGGAATGAAGGGGTGGGTGGAGGCAGCAGGGAAGTGGGTGTGATCATGGGTGGGGGCAACAGGAAAGTGGGTGGGGTAGTGGGTGTGGGCAACAGGGAAGTGGGTTGGTGGAGACAACAGAGAAGGGGGTGGGTGGGTCGGGGCAACAGGGTAGGGGCTGGGTAGGTGCAACAGGGAAGGGGGTGCATGTGTGGGAGGGGGCAACAGGGAAGGGAGTCTGTTTGGGTTTGTTTGGGGCAACATGGAATAGGGTGGGGGCAACAGGGAACGGGGTGGGGGCAACAGGTAAGGGGGTGGGTGTTTGTGTGGGTGGGGTCTACAGAGGAGGTTTTGGGGGCAACATGGAAGGGGGGCTGTGTTTGGGTGGGTGCAACAAGGATGCGGGGGTGTCGGTGGGGGCAGGAGGGAAGGGGGAGTGTTTGTGGGGGCAAGAATGAAGGGTGTGGGTGTGTGGGCTCAACAGGGAAGTGGGTGGGTGGTTGGGTGCAACATAAAAGGTGGTGGGTGGGTGGGGGCAACAGGGAAGGGGGTGGGTGGATGGTGTCAACAGGGAAGGGGGTGGGTGGGTGGCTGGGGGCAACAGGGAATGGGTTGTGTAGGGGTTTGTTTGGGGGCAACATGGAATGGGGTGGGGGCAACAGGGAACTGCGTGGGGGCAACAGGCACGGGGGTGGATGGTTGTGTGTGTGGGGGCAACAGAGGAGGTTTGGGGGCAAGAGGGAAAGGGGGTGTGTTTGGGTGTTGGCAACAGGGAAGTGTGGTTGTGGGTGGGTGTGGACAACACGGAAGGAGGTTGTGTGTGGGTGGGGGCAACAGGGACACGGGGGGACTCGGTGGGAGCAAGAGGGAAGTGGGTGGGTGTGTGGGGGCAACAGGGAAGTGTGGGTGTGGGTGGCGGCAACAGGGAAGGGGGTTGGTGGGTTGGTAAGGGGAACAGTGTAGGGGGTGCTTGGGTGGGTGGGGGCAACAGAGAAGGGGTTGCATCGGTGGGGGGCAGCAGGGAAGGGGTTGGGTGGGGGCAACAGGGAAGGAGTTGGGCGGGGGCAACAGTGAAGGGTGAGGGTGGGTTGGGTAGCAGGAAAGGGGGTGTGTTCATTGGTGGGGGCAACAGGGAAGTGGGTGGGTGCAACAGGGAAGGGGGTGGGTGGGTTTGTGGGGCAACTGGGAAGTGTGTGGGTGGGCAGGGCAACAGGGAGGGGGTGGGTTTGTGGGTGAGGGCAACAGTGAAGGGGTTGTGTGGGTGGGGGCAACAGGGAAATGGGTGGGTTGGTCGGTGGGTGGATGGGGGCAACAGGGGAGAGGGTCGGTGGGTGTCTGGGGGCAACAGGAAATGGGGTGTGTGGGGGAAAAGGGAAAGGGGTGGATCATTGTGGGCAAGAGGGAATGGGTTGGTTGTGTGCGGACAAAAGGGAAGAGGGTGTGTGGGTTGGGGGCAACAGGGAAGGTGTTGGGTGGGGACAACAGAGAATGGTGAGGGTGGGTGGGGGGCAACAGGGAAGGCGTTGGGTCGGTAGGGGTCAACAGGAAAGGTGTTGGGTGGGGGGAACAGGGAATGGTGAGTGTGGGTGGGGGCAAGAGGGAAGGGTGTGACGAGGTGGGTGGGGACAGTAGGGAAGGGGGTGCATGGGTGGGGTCAACAGGGAAGGGGATGGGTGGGTTGGTGGTGGCAACAGGGAAGGGGGTGGCTTGGTGGGTAGGAGCAACAGGAAGGGGGTGCGTGGGTGGTGGCAACAGGGAATGGGGTGGCTCGGTGGGTGGGGGCAACAGGGAAGGGAGTGGCTGGGTGGATGGGGGCAACAGGGAAGGGAGTGTGGCTGGGTGGCAACAAGGAAGTGGGGGGAGTGTGTGTGGGGGAAAAGGGAAAGGGGTGGATCATTGTGAGCAAGAGGGAATGTGTTGGTTGTGTGCGGGCAAAAGGGAAGGGGGTGTGTGGGTTGGGGGCAACAGGGAAGGTGTTGGGTGGGGACAACAGAGAATGGTGAGGGTTGGTGGGGGCAACAGGGAAGGCGGTGGGTCGGTAGAGGTAAACAGGAAAGGTGTTGGGTGGGGGGAACAGGGAATGGTGAGTGTGGGTGGGGGCAAGAGGGAAGGGTGTGGGGAGGTGGGTGGGGACAGTAGGGAAGGGGGTGCGTGGGTGGGGTCAACAGGGAAGGGGGTGGGTGGGGGCAACAGAGAAGGTGTAGGTCATTGTGGGCAAGAGGGAATGCGTTGGTTGTGTGCGGGCAACAGGAAATGGGGTGTGTGGGGGTTTGTTTGGGGCCAACAGGGAAGGGGGTTGTGTGTGGGTGAATGCAACAGGGACAAGGTGGGATCAGTGCGGGCATGAGGGAAGGGTGTGTGTGTGTGGGGGGCAACAGGAAAGGGCCTGTGTGGGTGGGGGCAACAGGAAAGCGTGTGGGGAGTTGGGTGGGGACAACAGGGAATGGGGTGTGTGCCGAGGGGAACAGGGAAGTGGGAGGGTGTGTTGGGGCAACAGTCAAGGGTGTGGCTCGGTGGATGGGGGCAACAGGGAAGGGGGTGTATTAGTTGGGGCAACAAGGAAGGGTTTGGGTTGGTGCTGGCAACAGGGAAGGGGGTGGCTTGGTGGGTAGGAGCAACAGGGAAGGGGGTGGCTCGGAGGGTGGGGGCAACAGGGAAGAGGGTGCGTGGGTGGTGGCAACAGGGAATGGGGTGGCTCGGTGGGTGGGGGCAACAGGGAAGGGAGTGGCTGGGTGGATGGTGGCAACAGGGAAGGGAGTGTGGCTGGGTGGCAACAAGGAAGTGGGGGGAGTGTGTGTGGGGGAAAAGGGAAAGGGGTGGATCATTGTGGGCAAGAGGGAATAGGTTGGTTGTGTGCGGACAAAAGGGAAGGGGGTGTGTGGGTTGGGGGCAACAGGGAATGGTGAGGGTTGGTGGGGGCAACAGGGAAGGCGTTGGGTCGGTAGGGGTCAACAGGAAAGGTGTTGGGTGGGGGGAACAGGGAATGGTGAGTGTGGGTGGGGGCAAGAGGGAAGGGTGTGGGGAGGTGGGTGGGGACAGTACGGAAGGGGGTGCGTGGGTGGGGTCAACAGGGAAGGGGATGGGTGGGTTGGTGGTGGCAACAGGGAAGGTGTTGGCTCGGTCGGTGGGGGCAACAGGGAAGGGGGTGTGTGGGGGGAACAGGGAATGGTGAGTGTGGGTGGCTTCAACAGGGAAGGAGGGGTGTGGGGGGCAATAATGAAGGGTGAGGGGAGGTGGGTGGGAACCACAGGGTAGGGGGGATTGTGGGTGGGGACAACAGGGAAGCCAATGGGTCGGTGTGTGGGGACAACAGGGAAGGGGGTGGGGCAACAGGGAATCCAGTGGGTCGGTGGGTGAGGGCAATGGGGAAGCCAGTGGGTGGGTGTGTGGGGGCAACAGGGAAGGGGGTGGGGTCAAAAGGGAAGGGGTGTGTGGGTAGTTGGGGGCAACAGGGAAGTGGATGGTTGGTTGGCGGCAAAAGGGAAGGGGGTGGGTGCAAGAGGGAAAGGGTGGCAGGGTGGGGGCAACAAGGAATTAGGTGGGAGGGGACAACAGTGAAGGGTGAGGGTGGGTGAGGCAACAGGGAATGATGGGGTGGGTGGGGGCGACAGGGAAGGGGGTGGGTGGGTGTGTGGAAGGCGGCAACAGGGAAGGGGATGGATAGGGGTTTGTTTGGGGGCTTCATGGAATGGTGTGGGTGGGGGGTGGTTGGGGCCAACAGAGAACGGGGTTGGGGCAACAGGCAAGGGGGTGTGTGTTTGTTTGGGTGGGGGCAATAGAAGAGGGTTTTGTGGGCAACAGAGAAGGGGTGTGTGGGTGGGTGTTGGCTACAGGGAAGTGTGTTTGTGGGTGGGTGTGGACAACACGGAAGGAGGTTGTGTGTGGGTGGGGCCAACAGGGACACGGGGGGACTCGGTGGGAGCAAGAGGGAAGTGGGTGGGTGTGTGGGGGGCAACAGGGAAGTGTGGGTGTAGGTGGCGGCAACAGGGAAGGGGGTTGGTGGGTTGGTAAGGGGAACAGTGTAGGGGGTGCTTGGGTGGGTGGGGCAACAGAGAAGGGGTTGCATCGGTGGGGGGCAGCAGGGAAGGGGTTGGGTGGGGGCAACAGGGAAGGAGTTGGGCGGGGGCAACAGTGAAGGGTGAGGGTGGGTTGGGTAGCAGGAAAGGGGGTGTGTTCATTGGTGGGGGCAACAGGGAAGTGGGTGGGTGCAACAGGGAAGGGGGTGGGTGGGTTTGTGGGGCAACTGGGAAGTGTGTGGGTGGGCAGGGCAACAGGGAGGGGGTGGGTTTGTGGGTGAGGGCAACAGTGAAGGGGTTGTGTGGGTGGGGGCAACAGGGAAATGGGTGGGTTGGTCGGTGGTTGGATGGGGCAACAGGGGAGAGGGTCGGTGGGTGTCTGGGTGCAACAGGAAATGGGGTGTGTGGGGGTTTGTTTGGGGCCAACAGGGAAGGGGGTTGTGTGTGGGTGAGTGCAACAGGGACGAGGTGGGGTCAGTGCGGGCATGAGGGAAGGGTGTGGGTGTGTGGGGGCAACAGGAAAGGGCCTGTGTGGGTGGGGGCAACAGGAAAGCGTGTGGGGAGTTGGGTGGGGGCAACAGGGAATGGAGTGTGTGCCGAGGGGAACAGGGAAGTGGGAGGGTGTGTTGGGGCAACAGTCAAGGGTGTGGCTCGGTGGATGGGGGCAACAGGGAAGGGGGTGTATTAGTTGGGGCAACAGGGAAGGGTTTGGGTTGGTGCTGGCAACAGGGAAGGGGGTGGCTTGGTGGGTAGGAGCAACAGGGAAGGGGGTGGCTCGGTGGGTGGGGGCAACAGGGAAGGGAGTGGCTGGGTGGATGGGGGCAACAGGGAAGGGAGTGTGGCTGGGTGGCAACAAGGAAGTGGGGGGGAGTGTGTGTGGGGGAAAAGGGAAAGGGGTGGATCATTGTGGGCAAGACGGAATGGGTTGGTTGTGTGCGGACAAAAGGGAAGGGGGTGTGTGGGTTGGGGGCAACAGGGAAGGTGTTGGGTGGGGACAACAGAGAATGGTGAGGGTGGGTGGGGGCAACAGGGAAGGCGTTGGGTCGGTAGGGGTCAACAGGAAAGGTGTTGGGTGGGGGGAACAGGGAATGGTGAGTGTGGGTGGGGGCAAGAGGGAAGGGTGTGACGAGGTGGGTGGGGACAGTAGGGAAGGGGGTGCATGGGTGGGGTCAACAGGGAAGGGGATGGGTGGGTTGGTGGTGGCAACAGGGAAGGGGGTGGCTTGGTGGATAGGAGCAACAGGAAGGGGGTGGATGGGTGGTGGCAACAGGGAAGGGGGTGGCTCGGTGGGTGGGGGCAACAGGGAAGGGAGTGGCTGGGTGGATGGGGGCAACAGGGAAGGGAGTGTGGCTGGGTGGCAACAAGGAAGTGGGGGGAGTGTGTGTGGGGGAAAAGGGAAAGGGGTGGATCATTGTGAGCAAGAGGGAATGTGTTGGTTGTGTGCGGGCAAAAGGGAAGGGGGTGTGTGGGTTGGGGGCAACAGGGAAGGTGTTGGGTGGGGACAACAGAGAATGGTGAGGGTTGGTGGGGGCAACAGGGAAGGCGTTGGGTCGGTAGGGGTAAACAGGAAAGGTGTTGGGTGGGGGGAACAGGGAATGGTGAGTGTGGGTGGGGGCAAGAGGGAAGGGTGTGGGGAGGTGGGTGGGGACAGTAGGGAAGGGGGTGCGTGGGTGGGGTCAACAGGGAAGGGGATGGGTGGGTTGGTGGTGGCAACAGGGAAGGTGTTGGCTCAGTCGGTGGGGGCAACAGGGAAGGGGGTGTGTGGGGGCAACAGGGAAGGGGGTGGGTGGGGGCAACAGGGAAGGGTGTGGGTGGGTGGATGGTGGCAACAGGGAGCAGAGTGTGGCTGGGTGGCAAAAAGGAAGTGGGGGGAGGGTGGGTGGGGGAATAGGGAAGGGGGTGGGTGGGGGCAACAGAGAAGGTGTAGGTCATTGTGGGCAAGAGGGAATGCGTTGGTTGTGTGCGGGCAACAGGAAATGGGGTGTGTGGGGGTTTGTTTGTGGCCAACAGGGAAGGGGGTTGTGTGTGGGTGAATGCAACAGGGACAAGGTGGGGTCAGTGCGGGCATGAGGGAAGAGTGTGTGTGTGTGGGGGCAACAGGAAAGGGCCTGTGTGGGTGGGGGCAACAGGAAAGCGTGTGGGGAGTTGGGTGGGGACAACAGGGAATGGGGTGTGTGCCGAGGGGAACAGGGAAGTGGGAGGGTGTGTTGGGGCAACAGTCAAGGGTGTGGCTCGGTGGATGGGGGCAACAGGGAAGGGGGTGTATTAGTTGGGGCAACAAGGAAGGGTTTGGGTTGGTGCTGGCAACAGGGAAGGGGGTGGCTTGGTGGGTAGGAGCAACAGGGAAGGGGGTGGCTCGGAGGGTGGGGGCAACAGGGAAGAGGGTGCGTGGGTGGTGGCAACAGGGAATGGGGTGGCTCGGTGGGTGGGGGCAATAGGGAAGGGAGTGGCTGGGTGGATGGGGGCAACAGGGAAGGGAGTGTGGCTGGGTGGCAACAAGGAAGTGGGGGGAGTGTGTGTGGGGGAAAAGGGAAAGGGGTGGATCATTGTGGGCAAGAGGGAATGGGTTGGTTGTGTGCGGACAAAAGGGAAGGGGGTGTGTGGGTTGGGGGCAACAGGGAATGGTGAGGGTTGGTGGGGGCAACAGGGAAGGCGTTGGGTCGGTAGGGGTCAACAGGAAAGGTGTTGGGTGGGGGGAACAGGGAATGGTGAGTGTGGGTGGGGGCAAGAGGGAAGGGTGTGGGGAGGTGGGTGGGGACAGTACGGAAGGGGGTGCGTGGGTGGGGTCAACAGGGAAGGGGATGGGTGGGTTGGTGGTGGCAACAGGGAAGGTGTTGGCTCGGTCGGTGGGGGCAACAGGGAAGGGGGTGTGTGGGGGGAACAGGGAATGGTGAGTGTGGGTGGCTTCAACAGGGAAGGAGGGGTGTGGGGGGCAATAATGAAGGGTGAGGGGAGGTGGGTGGGAACCACAGGGTAGGGGGGATTGTGGGTGGGGACAACAGGGAAGCCAATGGGTCGGTGTGTGGGGACAACAGGGAAGGGGGTGGGGCAACAGGGAATCCAGTGGGTCGGTGGGTGAGGGCAATGGGGAAGCCAGTGGGTGGGTGTGTGGGGGCAACAGGGAAGGGGGTGGGGTCAAAAGGGAAGGGGTGTGTGGGTAGTTGGGGGCAACAGGGAAGTGGATGGTTGGTTGGCGGCAAAAGGGAAGGGGGTGGGTGCAAGAGGGAAAGGGTGGCAGGGTGGGAGCAACAAGGAATTAGGTGGGAGGGGACAACAGTGAAGGATGAGGGTGGGTGAGGCAACAGGGAATGATGGGGTGGGTGGGGGCAACAGGGAAGGGGGTGGGTGGGTGTGTGGAAGGCAGCAACAGGGAAGGGGATGGATGGGGGTTTGTTTGGGGGCTTCATGGAATGGTGTGGGTGGGGGGTGGTTGGGGCCAACAGAGAACGGGGTTGGGGCAACAGGCAAGGGGGTGTGTGTTTGTTTGGGTGGGGGCAATAGAAGAGGGTTTTGTGGGCAACAGAGAAGGGGTGTGTGGGTGGGTGTTGGCTACAGGGAAGTGGGGTTGTGGGTGGGTGTGGGCAACAGGGAAGGGGAGTGTGTGTGCATGGGTGCAACAGGGATGCAGTGGTGTCGGTGGGGGCAAGAGGGATGGGGGTGGGTGTGTGGGGGCAACAGGGAAGGGGATGGGTGGGTGGGTGAGCGGAACAGGGAAGAGGGTGGGTGTGTTGCTGGGGCAACAGTGAAGGGGATGGATCGGTGGGGGTCAACAGGGAAGTGGTTGGATGGGGCCAACAGGGAAGGGTGTGTGTTCGTGGGTGGGGGCAACAGCGAAGTGGGTGGGTCCTATAGGGAAGGGGCGGGTGTGTGTGTAGGGGCAACTGGGAAGGGTGTGGGGGGCAACAGGGAAGGTAGTGGGTTCGTGGGTGGGCGCAACAGGGAAGGTGATGGGTGGGGGCAACACGGAAGGGGTTGTGTGGGTGTGTGGGGGCAAGAGGGAGGGGGTGGTTTGGTGGGTGAGGGGAACAGGGAAATGGGTGGGTGGGTGCATGGGGGCAACAGGGAAGGGTTTGGATGGTTGCAACAGGGAAGGGGGTGTGTGGGTGGCTGGAGGCAACAGTGAATGGGGTGTGTAGGGGATGTTTTGAGGCAACATGGAATGGGGTGGGGGGCAACAGGGAATGGGGTGGGGGCAGCAGGCAAGGCGGTGGGTGATTCTGTGGATGGGTCAACAGAGGAGGGTTTGGGGGCACCAGGGGAGGGGGGTGTGGGTGGGTGTTGGCAGCAAGGAAGTGGGGTTGTGGTTGCGTCTGTGCGACAGGGAAGGGGGTTGTGTGTGGGTGGGGGCAACAGGGAAGGGGAGTGTGTGTGGGGGCCACAGTGAAGGGGCTGTGTGGGTGGTGGCAACAGGAAAGTGTGTGGGGAGGTGGGTGGGGACAACAGGTAATGGGGGGTGGGTTGGGGGCTGGGGACAACAGGGAAGGCAGTGGGTGGGTATGTGGCAATAACAGGGAAGTGGGTGGGGGCAACAGGGAATCTTGTGGGTGGGTGGGTGGGGGCAACACTGTAGGAGGTGTTTGGGTGGGTAGGGGCAACAGGGAAAGGGGTCAGGGCAAAAAGTAAGGAGTGTTTGGGTAGTTGTGGGCAACAGGAATTGGATGGTTGGTGGGCAACAACAGGGAAGGGGGTTGGTGCAAGACGGAAGGGGTGGCTGGATGGGGGCAACAGGGAATGGGATGGGTGGGAGCAACAGTGAAGCGTGAGGGTGGGTCAACAGGGATTTATGGGCTGGATGGGGGCATCAGTGACAGATGTGGGGAGGTCGTGGGGATAACAGGGAATGGGATGTCTGGGGGTTTGTTTGGGGGCTACATGGAATGGGATGGGTTGGGTGTGGGTGGGGCCAACAGGGAACGGGGTTGGGGCAACAGACAAGAGGATGGGTGGTTGTGTGGGTGGGGGCAACAGAGGAGGGTTTGTGGGCAACAGGGAAGGGGGTGTGGGTGGGTGTGGCAACAGGGAATGGGGGGTGTGTGTGTGGTGGCAACAGGGAAGGGGAGTGTGTGTATGTGGGTGCAACAGGGATGTGGTGGTATTGGTGGGGACAAGACGGAAGGGGATGGGTGTGTGTGTGGGGGCAACAGGGATAGGGTGGGTAGGGGGGTGAGGGGAACAGGGAAGGTGGTGGGTGGGTTGGTGCGCCCAACAGGGAAGAGGTTGGATGGGGGCAACTGGGAAGGGGGTGTGTTCATGGGTGGGGACAAAAGGGAAGGGGTGTATGGTTTGGGTGGGGGCAACAGGGAAGGTGGTGGTTTCGTGGGTAGGTGCAATAGAGAAGGGGCTGGGTGGGTGGATGGGGGCAACAGGGAAGGGGTGGGTGGGTGTGTGGGGGGCAACAAGGAGAGTGTGGGTTGGTGGGTGAGGGCAACAGGGAAACGGGTGGGTGGGTGGGTGGATGGATGGGGGCAAAAGGGAAGGGTTTGGATGATGGCAACAGGGAAGGTGGTGGGTGGGTGGATGGGGGCAACAGGGAATGGGGTGTGTGGGGGTTTGTTTAGGGGCAACAAGGAATGCGGTGGGGGCAACTTGTAATGGGGTGGGGGCAACAGGGAACAGGGTGGGTGCAGCAGGCAAGGGGGTGGGTGGTTGTTTGGATGGCGGCAACAGAGGAGGGTTTGCGGCAACAGGGAAGGGGGTTGTGGGTGGGTGTTGGCAAAAGGGAAGTGGGATTGTGGCTGGGTCTGTACAACACGGAAGGGGGTTCTGTGTGGGTGAGGGCAAAAGGGAAGGGGGTTGTGTGTGGGTGGGGGCAACAGGAAAGCATGTGGGGAGGTGGGTGGGGACAACAGGGAATGGGGTGGGTGGGTGGGGGAAACAGGGAAGGGGGTGTGTGGGTGGGTGGGGACAACAGGGATGGGGGTGTCTCAGTGGATGGGAGCAACAGGGAATGGGCTGTGTGGGTGGGTGGTGGCAACAGGGAAAGGGTTGGCTCAGTGGGTGTGGGCAACAGGGAAGGAGGTGGGTGGGTGTGGGCAACAAGGAAGGGGGTGGGTGGTTGGGGTAACAGGGGGTTGGGTGCGTAGGGGCAATGGGTTAGAAGGTGGGTGGGGGCAACAGGGAAGGTGTTGGGTGGGTGGGTGTGGGCAACAGGGAAGGGGGCGTGGGTGGGTGGCAATAGGGAAATGAGATGAGGATGCGTGGGGGAAAATGGAAGACTGTGGGCAAGAGGGAAGGGGATTGATTGTGCGTGGGCAACAGGGAACGGGGTGTGTGGGTGGGGGCAACAGGAAAGCGTGCGGGGAGATTTGAGGGGACAGCAGGGAATGGGGTGGGTGTGGCAACAGGGAATGGGGAGGTTGGGTGGGGGCAACAGGGAAGGGTCTGTGTAGTTGTGTGTGTGGGAGCAACAGAGGAGGGTTTGCGGGCAACAGGGAAGGGGGTGTGGGTGGGTGTGGACAACACGGAAGGGTGTTGTGTGTGGATGGGTGCAACAGGGAAGGGGAGTGTGTGTGGGTGGGTGCACAGGGACCCAGGGGGCTCGGTGGGGGATAGAGGGAAGTGGGTGGGTGTTTTGAGGCAACAATGAACGGGGTGTGTGGGTCAGGGCAACAGCGATGAGTGTGGGTGGTTGGGTGAGGGGAACAGCGTAGGGGGTGATTGGGTGGGTGGGGACAACAGGGAAGGGGTTGGATCAGTGGGGGGGCAACAGGGAAGGGATTGTGTGGGGGCAAAAGGGAAGGGTGAGTGTGGGTGGGGTTAACAGGGAAGGGGGTGGGTTCATGGTTGGGGGCAACTTGGAAGTAGGTGGGTTGGTGGGGACAACAGGGTAGGGGTGTGTTCATGCGTGGGGGCAACAGGGAGGGGGTGGGTAGGTGAGGGCAACAGGGAAGGGGTAGGTGAGTGAGGGCAACAGGGAAATGGTTGGGTTGGTGGGTGGATGGATGGGGGCAACAGGGAAGGGTTTGGATGGTGGCAACAGGGAAGAGGGTGGGTGGGTGTCTGGGGGCAACAGGGAATGGGGTGTGTGGGGGCTTGTTTGGGAGCAACATGGAATGGGGTGGTGGCAACAGGGAATGGGGTGGGGCAACAGGGAAGGGTGGTGTGGGTGGGTGTTGGCAACAGGGAAGTGGGGTTTTGGCTGGGTCGGTGCAACAGGGAAGGGAGTTGTGTGTGAGTGGGTGCAACAGGGACGCGGGGGGTCAGTAGGGGCAAGAGGGAAAGGGTTGGGTGTGTGGTGGCAACAGGAAAGTGTGTGGGGAGTTGGGTGTGGACAACAGGGAATGGGATGGGTGTGGCAACAGGGAACGGGGTGGGTGGGTGGGGGCAACAGGGAAGGGTGTGTGTGGGTGGGTGGGGGCAACGGGGAAGGGTTGTGGGTGGTTGTGGACAACAAGGAAGGGGGTGTTAGCCGGGGGAACAGGGATGTGGGAGGGTGTGCGGGGACAACAGGCAAGGGTGGGGCTTGGTGAATGGGTGCAACAGGGAAGGGGGTGGGTGGGTGGGTGGTGGCAACATGGAAGAAGTTGGGTGGGTGCGTGGGGGCAACAGGGAGGGGTGGGTTGGTGGGTGAGGGCAACAGGGAAAAGGGTGGATGGGTGGGTGCATGGGGGCAACAGGGAAGGGTTTGGATGGTGGCAACTGGGAAGGGAGTGGGTGGGTGGCTGGTGGCAACAGGGAATGGGGTGTGTTGGGGTTTGTTTGGGGGCAACACGGAATGGGGTGCGGGCAACAGGGAACAGGGTGGGGGCAGCAAGCAGGGGGTGGGTGGTTGTGTGGATGGGGGCAACACAGGAGGTTCTGGGGGCAAAAAGTAAGGATGGTGTGGGTGGGTGTTGGCAACAGGCAAGTGAGGTTGTGGTTGGGTCTCTGCAACAGGGAAGGTGGTTGTGTGTGGGTGGGGCCAACAGGGAAGGGGAGTGTGTGCGTGTGGGGGCAACAGGGAAGTGGGGTTGTGGTTGGGTCTGCGCAACAGGGAAGGGGAGTGTGTGTGGATGGGTGCAAGGTACACGGGAGACGCAAGAGGGAAGCGGGTGGGTGTGTGGGTGGTGGCAACAGGAAAGCCTGTGGGGAGTTGGGTGGGGACAACAGGGAATGGGGTGGGTAGATGGGGGCAACAGGTAAGGGGGTGTGTGGGTGGGTGAGGGCAACAGGGAAGGGTGTGTGTGGGTGTGAGCAACAGGGAAGTGGGATGTTGTGTGGGGGCAACAGGGAAGGGGGTGGGGGCAACGGGGGGTGTTGATGGGTAGGGGCAATGGGGAAGGTGGTGGGTGGGTGAGTGGGGGCAACAGAGAAGGAGGTAGGTGTGTGGGTGGGTGTGGCAACAGGGCAGTGGGTGTGTGGGTGTGTGGGTGGGTGCAATAGCGAAGTTGATGGTTGGTTGGTGGTAACAGGGAAGGGGGTGGGTGTTTGGGGGCAACAGGGAAGGGGGTGGGTGGGTGGGGCCAACAGGGAATGTGGTGGATGTGTGGATGGGAGGGGGCAACAGGGAAGTGGGACGTTGGGGGCCACAGGGAAGGTGGTGTGTGGGGGTGGGTGGGTGCAACAGGAAAAGAGTTGGGTCGGTGGGTGGGGGCAACAGGGAAGGATGTGGGTTGGTGGGGGCAACAGGGAAGTGGTTGGCTTCGTGGTTGGGTGCAACAGGGAAGTGGGTAGGTGGGTGTGTAGGGGCAACATGGAATGGGTGGGTTAGTGGGTGGGGGCAACAGGGAAGGGGGTGGGTGGATGGGGGCAACAGGGAAGTGGGAGGGTGGATGGTGGCAACAAGGAAGGTGTTGGGTGGGTGGGTGGGGGCAACAGGAAAGGGGTGTGGGTGAGTGGCAACAGGGGAGTGGGAGGAGTGTGGGTGGAGGAAAATGCAAGAGGGTGGGTGGGTGGGTGGGGGAAAAGGGAAGGGGGTGGATGGGTGGGGGCAACAAGGAAGGGGGAGTGTGTGTGGGTGGGTGGAAAAGGGTCCCGGGGGGCTTGGTTGGGGCAAGAGGGATGTGGGTGGGGTGTCTGGGGGCAACAGGGAAGAGTGTGGGTGGGTGGGTGAGGGGAACAGTGTAGGGAGTGCTTGGGAGGATGGGGGCAACCGGGAAGGTGTTGGGTGGGGTCAACAGGGAAGGTTGAGGGTGGGTGGGGTAAACAGGGAAGGGGGTGGGTTCATGGGTGGGGGCAACAGGGAAGTGGGTGGGTGCAACAGGGAAGGGAGTGGGTGGGTTTGTGGGGGAAACTGGAAAGTGTGTGAGTTGGTGGGGGCAACAGGGAGGGGGTGGGTTGGTGGGTGGGTGGATGGGGGCAACAGGGAAGGGTCTGGATGGTGGAAACAGGGAACAGGTTGGGTGGTTGTCTGGGGGCAACAGGGAATTGGGTGTGTGGGGGTTTGTTTGGGGGCAACATGGAATGGGGTGGGGGCAACAGGGAATGGGATAGGGGGCAACAGGCAAGGGGGTGGGTGGTTGTGTGTGTGGGGGCATCAGAGGAGAGTTTGGGGGCAACAGGGAAGCGGGGTCTGGGTGGGTGTTGGCAACAGGGAAGTGGGGTTGTGGCTGGGTCTGTGCAACAGGGAAGGGGGGGAATGTGTGGGTGGGGGCAACTGGGCTGGGGAGTGTGTGTGGGTGGGGGCAACAGGGATGTAGGGAGGGTGTGGGGGCAAGAGGGAATAGGGTGGGTTTGTGGGGGCAACAGGAAAGCATGTGGGGAGTTGGGTGGGTACAACAGGGAATGGGGTGGTTATGTTGGGGCAACAGGGAAGGGGCTGTGTGGGTGGGTGGGGGGCAACAGCAAAGGGATTGTGTGCGTGGGTGGGGGCAACAGGGAAGGAGGCGTGTGCCGGGGGGAACAGGGATGTGGGAGGGTGTGTGGGGGCAATAGGCAACGGTTTGGCTTCGTGGATGGGGGCAACAGGGAAGGGGGTGTCTCGGCGGGTGGTGGCAACAGGGAACGGGGTGGCTCGATGGGTGGTGGCAACAGGGAAGGGGGTGTGTTGGTGGGGGCTACAGGGAAGGGGGTGGGTGGGTGGACACTACAGGGAAGGGGTTGGGTGGGTGGATGGTGGCAACAGGGAAGGGAGGGTGGCTGGGTGGCAACAATGAAGTGGGGGGAGGGAGCTTGGGGGAAAAAGGAAGGGGGTGGGTGGGGGCAACAGGGAAGCGGTTGGGTCAGTGTGGGCAAGAGGGAATGGGTTTGTTGTGTGCAGGCAACAGTGAAGGGGCTGGGTGTGTGGGTTGGGGGCAACAGGGAAGGGATTGGGTGGGGGCAACAGGGAAAGGTGAGGGTGAGTGGGGGCAACAGGGAAGGTGTTGGGTCGGTGGGGGGCAACAGGGAAGGGGGAGTGTGGGTGGGGGCAAGAGGAAATGTGTGGGGAGGTGTGTGGGGACAACAGGGTAGGGGGTGGGTGGCTGGGTGGGGGCAAGAGGGAAGGCTGTGGGTGGGGGGCTGGGGTAAACAGGGAAGGTGGTGGGTGGGTACGTGGGGATAACGGGGAAGGGTGTGGGGACAGGTGGGTGGGTGGGGGGGGGCAACACTGTAGGGCGTGTTTGGCTGGGTAGGGGCAACAGGAAGCGGGTCGGGGCAAAATGGAAGGGGTGTGTGGGTGGTTCTGGGCAACAGGGAATTGGATGTTTGGTTGGCGAAAACAGGGAAGGGGGTGGGTTCAAGAGGGAAGTGGATGGCTGGGTTGGGGCAACAGGAGGTTTGCCCCCAACCAGCCACCCACCCCCTTCTCTGTTGTCCCCTCCCACCTCCCCTCACACTTTCCTCTTGCGCCCACCCACACTCCCCCTTCCCTGTTTCCCCCCACGAACTGAATACTTTCCCTGTTGGCCCCACCCACCCTCACCTTTCCCTGTTGCCCCCACCCAACCCCTTCCTTGTTGCCCCCAAACCACACACCCAATCCCTTCCCTGTTGCATGCACACAACCAACACATTCCCTCTTGCCCACACAGACCCAACCCCTTCCCTGTTGCACCCACCTACCCACCCCCCTTCCCTTTTCCCCAACCCACCCAGCACCAACTTCTCTGTTGCCACCCACCCACCCGCCTTCCCTGATGCCCCCACCCACCCTCCCACTTCCCTTTTAGCACCATCCACACACTCTCTTCACTCTTGCCCCCAACCACCCACAACCCTTTCCTGTTATCCACACACACCCACCCACCTACTTCCCTGATGCCCCCACCCACCCTCCCACTTCCCTGTTAGCCCCACCCACACACTCTCTTTACTGTTGCCCCAACCACCCACAACACTTCCCTGTTGCCCACACACACCCACCCAGCCCTTCCCTGATGACCCCACCCACCCTCCTCCTTGTTTCCCGCACCCACCCACCTACCCCATTCTCTGTAGCCCCCACTCACCCCTATTGCTGTTGCCCCCACCCAGGAACCACTTCCCTGTTGCTCACAACCATCCACTTAACACCCCCTTCTTTGTTACACCCAAACACCCTCCAACACCCTTCCCTGTTGCCCCCACCCACATACACATCCCCTTCCCAGTTGCCCCCACCCTCCCACCCACACCCTTCTCTGTTGCCCCACAATCATGCCCACCCTCTTCCCTTTTGCCCCAACCACCCTCCCTCTTTCCTGTTGCCCACCCCCCCCCGACACTTCACTGTTGCCCCCACCCCTCCAAACCCTTCACTCTTGCCCACACCAACCCAACCCCTTCCCTGTTGCCCCCACCCACCCATCCCCTTCCCTTTTCCCCAACCAACCCCCCCACCCCCTTGACTTGTCCTCCAACCACACACACCCCACTCCCCTGTTGCCAACCACCCACACCCCTTCCCTGTTGCCCCCACCCACACAACCAACCACTTCTCTGTTCCCCCACCCACCCACCCACTACCCTTCCCTGTTGTCCCCACCCACTGAGCCACACCCTTCCCTGTTGCCACCATCAAACCTCCCATTTCCCTGTTGCCTCCATCCACCCACCCCTTTCCCTGTTGCCCCCACCCACCAACCCACCCACTCCCTGTTGCCCCCACCCACCTACCCACCTCCTTCCCTGTTGACCCCACCCACCGACCCAACTCTTTTCCTGTTGACCCCACCCTCACGCTTCCCTTTTGCCACCACCCACACACACATCCACCCCATTCCCTGTTGCCCGCACGCAACCACCCCCTTCCCTGTTGCCCCCACCCACCCACCCCGTCCCTGTTGCCACCACAAACGCACCCCCTTCCCTGTTGCCCCCAACCAACCATCCAATTCCCTATTGCACCCACCCACCCACACACCCACTGCACTGTTGCCACACCCACCCACACACCCAACTCCTTCCCTGTTGCCCCCACTCACCCACCCACGCCCATCCTCATTGCCCCTACCCACCAACCCCCACCGTTACCCCCACCCACCCACCCCCTCCCTTGTGGCGCGTGCACAACCTCCCACTTCCCTGTTGCTCACACCCACACACCCCTTCCCTGTTGTCCACAACCACCCACAACCCTTCCCCATTGCCCCCACCCACCCACACACACCCTTCCCTACTGACCCGCACTCACCCACACAGCCCCTACCCTGTTGCCCCAACTCACCCACCCCATTCCCTGTTGCCACACCCACCCCATTCCCTGTTGTCCCCACCCAACTCCCCACACGCTTTCCTGTTGTCCTCACACACCCACCCCCTTCCCTCTTGCCCCTACTGACCCCCCACATCCCTGTTGCACACACCCACACACACTCCCCTTCCCAGTTGCCCCTACCCACACACAACCCACTTCCATGTTGCACCGACCCAGCCACAACCCCCCTTCCCTGTTGCCCCCACCCACCCAACCAACCACTTCTCTGTTCCTCCACCCACCCACCCACTACCCTTCCCTGTTGCCCCCACCCACTGAGCCACACCCTTCACTGTTGCCACCATCAAACCTCCCATTTCCCTGTTGCCCCCATCCACCCACCCCCTTCCCTGTTGCCCCCAGCCACCAACCCACCCACTCCCTGTTGCCCCCACCCACGCACCCACCTCCTTCCCTGTTGACCCCACCCACCGACCCAACTATTTTCTTGTTGACCCCACCCTCGCGCTTCCCTGTTGCCCCCACCCACCCACACATCCACCCCATTCCCTGATGCCCCCACCCAAGCACCCCCTTCCCTGTTGCCCCCACCCACCCACCCCCTTCCCTGTTGCCACCACCAATGCACCCCCTTCCCTGTTGCCCCCAACCAAGCATCCAATTCCCTATTGCACCCACCCACCCACACACCCACTGCACTGTTGCCACACCCACCCACACACACACCTCCTTCCCTGTTGCCCCCACTCACCCACCCACTTCCCCATTGCCCCTACCCACCAACCCCCACCGTTGCCCCCACCCACCCACCCCATTCCCTGCTGTCCCCAACCACCTCCCTACATGCTTCCCTGTTGCCCCCACCCACACACAACCCCTTCCCTGTTGCGCAGACCCAGCCAGAAACCCACTTTCCTGTTGCCATTACCCACCCACACCCCCTTCCCTGTTGCACCAAACCCTCCTCTGTTGCCCATATCCAAACAACCAACCACCCCCTTGCCTGCTGCACCCACCCCGTTCCCTGTTGCCCCCACCCCATTCCATGTTGCCCCTACCCCATTCCATGTTGCCCCTAAACAAACCCCCACACACCCCATTCCCTGCTGCCCCCAGCCACTCACCCACCACCTTCCCTGTTGCCACCTTCAAAACCCTTCCCTTTTGCCCCCATCCACCCAAAAACCCACACACACTTTTCCCTGTTGCCCTCACCCATCAACACACACCCTCCCTGTTGCCCCCACGCACCCACCCACCCCTTCCCTATTGCACCCACACACCCACCCACCCCTTCTCTGTTGCACCCACCCATGAACCCACCACCTTCTCTGTTGCCCCCACCCACCCACCCCTTCACTTTTGTCCCCACCCATGAACACACCCCTTCCCAGTTGCCCCCAGCCAACCCCTTCCCTGTTGCACCCCATCGATCCAACCCTTTCCGTGTTGCCCCCTCCAACCCACCCACCACCTTCCCTGTTCCTCTCACCCACCCACCCAACTCTATCCCTGTTGCCACCACACTCCCACCCAAACCCTTCCCTCTTTTCCCCACCGATCCCACCGCATCCCTATTGCACCCATGCACACACACTCCCCTTCCCTGTTGCCAACACCCACCCACAACCCCACTTCCTGTAGCCAACACCCATCCACACCCCCCTTCCCTGTTGCCCACAAACCCTCCTCTGTTGCCCACAGCCACAAAACCACCCACCCTCTTGTCTGTTGCCCCAACCCCGTTCCCTGTTGGCCCCACCCACCCCCAACCCTCCCCATTCCCTGTTGCCCCCAGCCCCCCACCCACACACTTCCCTGTTGTCCCCACCCACCTCCCCACACCATTCCCCATTCCCCCCATCCTGCACCCATCCCAACCCTGTTATCCCCAAGCCCTCCCCACACCCGTCACTGATGACTCCTTCCACCCCATCATTCCCTGTTGCCCCACCCACCATCACACTTCACTGTTGCCCCCACCCATGCAGGGAAGGCATTGGATGGGGGCAACCGGGACGGGGGGGTGTTTGTGGGTGGGGACAAAATGGAAGGGGTGGGTGGTTGGGTGGGGGCAACTGGGAAGGATATGGGTGGGTGGGGGCAACAGGGAAGGTGGTGTGTTCATGGGTGGGTGCAACAGAGAAGGGGGTGGGTGTGTGGGGGCAACAGGGAAGGGGTGGATGGGTGCATGGGTCAACAGGGAGGGTGTGCGTTGGTGGGTGAGGGCAAAAGGGAAACAGGTGTGTGGGTGGGTGGATGGGGGCAACAGGGAAGGGTTTTGATGGTGGCAACAGGGAAGGTATTGGGTGGGTGGCTGGGGGCAACAGGGAATGGGGTGTGTGGGGGCTTGTTTGGGGGCAACATGGAATGGGGTGGGGTCAACAGGCAAGTGGGGTCGGTGGTTGTGTGTGGGAGCAACAGAGGAGGGTTTGGGAACAACAGGGAAGTGGGGTTGTGTCTGGGTCGGTGCATCAGGGAAGGGGGTTGTGTTTGGGTGGGGGCAACTGGGAAAGGGAGTATGTGTTGTTGGGTGCAACAGGGATGCGGGGGTTAGTAGGGGCAAGAGGAAAGGGGATGGGTGTGTGGGGGCAACAGGAAAGCATTTGGGGAGTTGGGTGGGGACAACAGGGAATGGGGTGTGTGTGGCAAGAGGGAACGGGGTGGGTGGGTGGGGGTAACAAGGAAGGGACTGTGTGGATGGGTGGGGGGCAGTACGGAAGGGTGTGTGTGGGTGGGTGGTGGCAATGGGGAAGGGTTGTAGGTGGTTGTGGACTACAGGGAAGAGGGTGTGTGCCGGGGGAACAGGGATGTGAGAGTTTGTGTGGGGGCAACAGACAAGGGTGTGGCTCGGTGGGTGGTGGTAACAGGCAAGGGGTTGTGTGGGTGCATGGGGGAAACAGGGAGGGGGTGGGTGGGTGGGTGGTGGCAACAGGGATGGGGTTGGGTGGGAACATGGGCGCAACAGGGAAGGGGTGGGTTTTGAGGGTGAGGGCAACAGGGAAACGGGTGGGTGGGTGGGTGGGTTCATGAGGGCAACAGGGAATGGTTTGGATGGTGGCAACAGGTTAGGGGTTGGGTGGGTGGGTGGGTGCAACAGGAAATGGGCTGTGTGGGTGGCTGTTGGCAACAGGGAAGTGGAATTGTATTTGGGTCTGTCCAAAAGGGGAGGGGGTTGTGTGTAGGTGGGGGCAAAAGGGAAGGAGAGTGTGTGTGGGTGGGTGCAACAGGGACGCTGGGGACGCAAGAGGGAAGGGGGTGGGTATGTGGGGGCCAAAGTGTTGGGTGTCTGTTGATGGTGGTAACAGGAAAGCATGTGGGGAGTTGGTTGGGGACAAAAGGGAATGGGGTGGGTGTGGCAACAGGGAAGGCGGTGGGTTGGTGGGGGCAACAGGGAAGGGGTGGGTGGGTGGGGGCAACAGGGAAGGGGGTGGGTGGGGGCAACAGGGATTGGGGTGGGTGTGTGGGTGGGTGGGGGCAACAGGGAAGCGCGAGGGTGGGGGCAACAGGAGAAGAGCTGGGTCGGTGGGTTGCGTCAACAGGGAAGGAGGTGGGTTGGTGGGGGCAACAGGGAAGGAGGTGGGTTCGTGGGTGGGGGCAACAGGGAATGGGGTGGGTGGGTGGGTGGGACAACAGGGAATGGGTGTGTTGGTGGGTGGGGACAACAGGGAAGGGGTGGATGGATGGGGGCAACAGGGATGTGGGAGGGTGGAGGGTGTGGCTCAGTGGGTCAGGTCAACAGGGAAGGGATTGGGTAGGTGCCTGGGGCAAAGGAGAAGGGGTTGGTTAAGTGGGTGGGGGCAACAGGGAAGGGGTGTGGGTGGGTGGCAACAGGGGAGTGGTGGGAGAGTGGGTGGAGGACAAGGCAAGGGGGTGGGTGTGTGGGTGGGGGAAAAGGAAAGGGAGTGGGTGGGTGGGGGCAACAGGGAAGGGGGTGGGTGGGTGAGGTCAACAGGGATTGGGGTTGGTGTGTGTGTGGGTGGGGCAACAGGGAAGCGCGAGGGTGGGGGCAACAGGAGAAGAGTTGGGTCAGTGGGTGGCGTCAACAGGGAAGGAGGTGGGTTGGTGGGGGCAACAGGGAAGGGGTTGGGTCAGTGTGGGCAAGAGGGAATGGGTTGGTTGTGTGCAGGCAATAGTGAAGGGGATGGTTGTGTGGGTTGGGGGCAACAGGGAAGGGATTGGGTGGGGGCAACAGGGAAAGTTTTGGGTCGGTGGGGGCAACAGGGAACGTGTTGGGTTGGTGGGGGGCAACAGGGAAGGGGGAGTGTGGGTGGGGGCAAGAGGAAATGTGTAGGGATGTGGGTGGGGACAACAGGGAAGGGGGTGGGTGGCTGGGTGGGGGCAAGAGGGAAGGCAGTGGGTGGGGGGCTGGGGTGAACAGGGAAGGTGGTGGGTGGGTACGTGGGGATAACAGGGAAGGGTGTGGGGACAGGTGGGTGGGTGGGGGGCAACACTGTAGGGGGTGTTTGGCTGGGTAGGGGCAACAGGAAGCAGGTCGGGGCAAAATGGAAGGGGTGTGTGGGTGGTTCTGGGCAACAGGGAATTGGATGTTTGGTTGGCGAAAACAGGGAAGGGGGTGGGTGCAAGAGGGAAGTGGATGGCTGGGTTGGGGCAACAGGAGGTTTGCCCCCACCCAGCCACCCACCCCCTTCCCTGTTGTCCCCTCCCACCTCCCCTCACACTCTCCTCTTGCACCCACCCACACTCCCCCTTCCCTGTTTCCCCCCACCAACTGAATACCTTCCCTGTTGGCCCCACCCACCCTCACCTTTCCCTGTTGCCCCCACCCAACCCCTTCCCTGTTGTCCCCAAACCACACACCCAACCCCTTCCCGGTTGCGTGCACACAACCAACACATTCCCTCTTGCCCACACAGACCCAACCCCTTCCCTGTTGCCCCCACCTACCCACCCCCCCTTCCCTTTTCCCCTACCCACCCAGCACCAACTTCCCTGTTGCCACCCACCCACCCACCTTCCCTGTTGCCCCCACCCACACAGCCAACGCCTTCCCTGATGCCCCCACCCACCCTCCCACTTCCCTTTTAGCACCACCCACACACTCTCTTCACTCTTGCCCCCAACCACCCACAACCCTTTCCTGTTGCCCACACACATCCACCCACCTACTTCCCTGATGCCCCCACCCACCCTCCCACTTCCCTGTTAGCCCCACTCACACACTCTTTTTACTGTTGCCCCAACCACCCACAACACTTCCCTGTTGCCCACACACACCCACCCACCCCTTCCCTGATGACCCCACCCACCCTCTTCCCTGTTTCCCACATCCACCCACCTACCCCATTCTCTGTAGCCCCCACTCACCACTATTGCTGTTGCCCCCACCCAGGAACCACTTCCCTGTTGCTCACAACCATCCACTTAACACCCCCTTCTTTGTTACACCCAAACACCCTCCAACACCCTTCCCTGTTGCCCCCACACAAATACACATCCCCTTCCCAGTTGCCCCCACCCTCCCACCCACACCCTTCTCTGTTGCCCCACAATCACGCCCACCCTCTTCCCTTTTGCCCCAACCACCATCGCTCTTTCCTGTTGCCCACACCCACCCCCGTCACCCTTCACTGTTGCCCCCACCCCTCCAAAGCCTCCCCTCTTGCCCACACCAACCCAACCCCTTCCCGTTGCCCCCACCCACCCATCCCCTTCCCTTTTCCCCAACCCACCCCCCCCACCCCCTTGCCTTGTCGTCCATCCACACTCCCCCCACTCCCCTGTTGCCAACCACCCACACCCCTTCCCTGTTGCCCCCACCCACCCAACCAACCACTTCTCTGTTCCCCCACCCACCCACCCACTACCCTTCCCTGCTGTCCTCACCCACTGAGCCACACCCTTCCCTGTTGCCACCATCAAACCTCCCATTTCCCTGTTGCCCCCATCCACCCACCTCCTTCCCTGTTGCCCCCACACACCCACCCACCTCCTTCCCTGTTGACCCCACCCACCGACCCAACACTTTTCCTGTTGACCCCACTCTTGCGCTTCCCTGTTGGCCCCACCCACCCACACATCCACCCCATTCCCTGTTGCCCCCATCCAACCACCCCCTTCCCTGTTGCCCCCACCCACCAACCCACCCACTCCCTGTTGCCCCCACCCACGCACCCACCTCCTTCCCTGTTGACCCCACCCACCGACCCAACTATTTTCTTGTTGACCCCACCCTCGCGCTTCCCTGTTGCCCCCACCCACCCACACATCCACCCCATTCCCTGTTGCCCCCACCCAAGCACCCCCTTCCCTGTTGCCCCCACCCACCCACCCCCTTCCCTGTTGCCACCACCAATGCACCCCCTTCCCTGTTGCCCCCAACCAAGCATCCAATTCCCTATTGCACCCACCCACCCACACACCCACTGCACTGTTGCCACACCCACCCACACACACACCTCCTTCCCTGTTGCCCCCACTCAC
Organism: Isurus oxyrinchus; assembly: GCA_026770705.1. Taxonomy (NCBI): domain Eukaryota; kingdom Metazoa; phylum Chordata; class Chondrichthyes; order Lamniformes; family Lamnidae; genus Isurus; species Isurus oxyrinchus. The sequence goes on along the minus strand of JANJGN010001682.1, from coordinate 11,305 downwards.
CCACCCACTTCCCCATTGCCCCTACCCACCAACACCCACCGTTGCCCCCACCCACCCACCCCATTCCCTGCTGTCCCCAACCACCTCCCTACATGCTTCCCTGTTGCCCCCACCCACACACAACCCCTTCCCTGTTGCGCAGACCCAGCCAGAAACCCACTTTCCTGTTGCCATTACCCACCCACACCCCCTTCCCTGTTGCACCAAACCCTCCTCTGTTGCCCATATCCAAACAACCAACCACCCCCTTGCCTGCTGCACCCACCCCATTCCATGTTGCCCCTACCCCATTCCATGTTGCCCCTAAACAAACCCCCACACACCCCATTCCCTGCTGCCCCCAGCCACTCACCCACCACCTTCCCTGTTGCCACCATCAAAACCCTTCCCTTTTGCCCCCATCCACCCAAAAACCCACACACCCTTTTCCCTGTTGCCCTCACCCATCAACACACACCCTCCCTGTTGCCCCCACGCACCCACCCACCCCTTCCCTATTGAACCCACACACCCACCCACCCCTTCTCTGTTGCACCCACCCATGAACCCACCACCTTCTCTGTTGCCCCCACCCACCCACCCCTTCACTTTTGTCCCCACCCATGAACACACCCCTTCCCAGTTGCCCCCAGCCAACCCCTTCCCTGTTGCACCCCATCGATCCAACCCTTTCCGTGTTGCCCCCTCCAACCCACCCACCACCTTCCCTGTTCCTCTCACCCACCCACCCAACTCTATCCCTGTTGCCACCACACTCCCACCCAAACCCTTCCCTCTTTTCCCCACCGATCCCACCGCATCCCTATTGCACCCATGCACACACACTCCCCTTCCCTGTTGCCAACACCCACCCACAACCCCACTTCCTGTAGCCAACACCCATCCACACCCCCCTTCCCTGTTGCCCACAAACCCTCCTCTGTTGCCCACAGCCACAAAACCACCCACCCTCTTGTCTGTTGCCCCAACCCCGTTCCCTGTTGGCCCCACCCACCCCCAACCCTCCCCATTCCCTGTTGCCCCCAGCCCCCACCCACACACTTCCCTGTTGTCCCCACCCACCTCCCCACACCATTCCCCATACCCCCCATCCTGCACCCATCCCAACCCTGTTATCCCCAAGCCCTCCCCACACCCGTCACTGATGACTCCTTCCACCCCATCATTCCCTGTTGCCCCACCCACCATCACACTTCACTGTTGCCCCCACCCATGCAGGGAAGGCATTGGATGGGGGCAACCGGGACGGGGGGGTGTTTGTGGGTGGGGACAAAATGGAAGGGGTGGGTGGTTGGGTGGGGGCAACTGGGAAGGATATGGGTGGGTGGGGGCAACAGGGAAGGTGGTGTGTTCATGGGTGGGTGCAACAGAGAAGGGGGTGGGTGTGTGGGGGCAACAGGGAAGGGGTGGATGGGTGCATGGGTCAACAGGGAGGGTGTGCGTTGGTGGGTGAGGGCAAAAGGGAAACAGGTGTGTGGCTGGGTGGATGGGGGCAACAGGGAAGGGTTTTGATGGTGGCAACAGGGAAGGTATTGGGTGGGTGGCTGTGGGCTACAGGGAATGGGGTGTGTGGGCATTTGTTTAGGGGCAACATGGAATGGGGTGGGGGCAAAGTGGAATGGGGTGGGGGCAACAGGGAACGGGGTGTCTGCAGCAGGCAAGGGGGTGGGTGGTTGTTTGGATGGGGGCAACAGAGGAGGGTTTGGGGGGCAACAGGGAAGGGGGTGTGGGTGGGTGTTGGCAACAGGGAAGTGGGATTGTGGCTGGGTCAGTGCAACAGGGAAAGGGGTTGTGTGTGGGTGGGGGCAACAGGAAAACGTGTGGGGAGGTGGGTGGGGACAACAGGGAATTGGGTGGGTGGGTGAGGGAAACAAGGAAGGGTGTGTGTGGGTGGGTGGGGACAACAGGGAAGGGGGTGTGTGGGTGGGTGCTGGCAACAGGGAAAGGGTTGGCTTGGTGGGTGTTGGAAACAGGATTTGGGTGGGTGAGGGCAACAAGGAAGGGGGTGTGTGGTTGGGGTAACAGAGGGGGTGGGTGTGTAGGGGCAATGGAGAAGGGTGCATGGGTCGTGGCAACAGAGAACAGAGTGGTTGGGTGGGGGCAACAGGCAAGTGTCTGCGTGGTTGTGTGTGTGGGGGCAACAGAGGAGAGTTTGGGGACAACAGTGAAGGGGGTGTGGGTGCGTGTCAGCAACAGGAAAGTGGAGTTGTGGGAGGGTGTGGACAACACGGAAGGGGGTGTGTGTGGGTGGAGGCAACAGGTAAGGGGAGTGTGTGTGGGTGGGTGCAACAGGGACCCAGGGGGCTCGGTGGGGTCAAGAGGGAAGCGGGTGGGTGTGTGGAGGCAACAATGAAGGGGGTGTGTGGGTGGGGGCAACAGTGATGAGTGTGGGTGGGTGGGTGAGGGGAACAGCGTAGGGTTTGATTGGGTGGGTGAGGACAACTGGGAAGGGGTTGGATCGGTGGGAGGCAAAAGGGAAGTTGTTGGTTGGGGGCAACAGTGATGGGTGAGGGTGGGTGGGAGTAACAGGGAAGGGGGTGTGTTCGAGGGCGGGGGCAACTGGGAAGTGGGTGGGTGCAACAGGGAAGGGGGTGGGTGTGTTTGTGGGGGCAACTGGGAAGTGTGTGAGTTGGTGGGGACAACAGGGAAGGGGTTGGGTCATGCGTGGGGGCAACAGGGAGGGTTGGGTTGGTGGGTGAGGGCAACAGGGAAGGGGGTGTGTGTGGGCAACAGGGAAATGGGTGTGTTGGTATGTGGATGGATGGGGGCAAAAGGGAAGGGTTTTCATGTTGGCAACAGGGAAGAGGGTGGGTGGGTGTCTGGAGGCAACAGGGAATGGGGTGTGTGGGGGCTTGTTTGGGGGCAACATGGAATGGGGTGGGGTCAACAGGCAAGTGGGGTCGGTGGTTGTGTGTGGGAGCAACAGAGGAGGGTTTGGGAACAACAGGGAAGTGGGGTTGTGTCTGGGTCGGTGCATCAGGGAAGGGGGTTGTGTTTGGGTGGGGGCAACTGGGAAAGGGAGTATGTGTTGTTGGGTGCAACAGGGATGCGGGGGTTAGTAGGGGCAAGAGGAAAGGGGATGGGTGTGTGGGGGCAACAGGAAAGCATTTGGGGAGTTGGGTGGGGACAACAGGGAATGGGGTGTGTGTGGCAAGAGGGAACGGGGTGGGTGGGTGGGGGTAACAAGGAAGGGACTGTGTGGATGGGTGGGGGGCAGTACGGAAGGGTGTGTGTGGGTGGGTGGTGGCAATGGGGAAGGGTTGTAGGTGGTTGTGGACTACAGGGAAGAGGGTGTGTGCCGGGGGAACAGGGATGTGAGAGTTTGTGTGGGGGCAACAGACAAGGGTGTGGCTCGGTGGGTGGTGGTAACAGGCAAGGGGTTGTGTGGGTGCATGGGGGAAACAGGGAGGGGGTGGGTGGGTGGGTGGTGGCAACAGGGATGGGGTTGGGTGGGAACATGGGCGCAACAGGGAAGGGGTGGGTTTTGAGGGTGAGGGCAACAGGGAAACGGGTGGGTGGGTGGGTGGGTTCATGAGGGCAACAGGGAATGGTTTGGATGGTGGCAACAGGTTAGGGGTTGGGTGGGTGGGTGGGTGCAACAGGAAATGGGCTGTGTGGGTGGCTGTTGGCAACAGGGAAGTGGAATTGTATTTGGGTCTGTCCAAAAGGGGAGGGGGTTGTGTGTAGGTGGGGGCAAAAGGGAAGGAGAGTGTGTGTGGGTGGGTGCAACAGGGACGCTGGGGACGCAAGAGGGAAGGGGGTGGGTATGTGGGGGCCAAAGTGTTGGGTGTCTGTTGATGGTGGTAACAGGAAAGCATGTGGGGAGTTGGTTGGGGACAAAAGGGAATGGGGTGGGTGTGGCAACAGGGAAGGCGGTGGGTTGGTGGGGGCAACAGGGAAGGGGTGGGTGGGTGGGGGCAACAGGGAAGGGGGTGGGTGGGGGCAACAGGGATTGGGGTGGGTGTGTGGGTGGGTGGGGGCAACAGGGAAGCGCGAGGGTGGGGGCAACAGGAGAAGAGCTGGGTCGGTGGGTTGCGTCAACAGGGAAGGAGGTGGGTTGGTGGGGGCAACAGGGAAGGAGGTGGGTTCGTGGGTGGGGGCAACAGGGAATGGGGTGGGTGGGTGGGTGGGACAACAGGGAATGGGTGTGTTGGTGGGTGGGGACAACAGGGAAGGGGTGGATGGATGGGGGCAACAGGGATGTGGGAGGGTGGAGGGTGTGGCTCAGTGGGTCAGGTCAACAGGGAAGGGATTGGGTAGGTGCCTGGGGCAAAGGAGAAGGGGTTGGTTAAGTGGGTGGGGGCAACAGGGAAGGGGTGTGGGTGGGTGGCAACAGGGGAGTGGTGGGAGAGTGGGTGGAGGACAAGGCAAGGGGGTGGGTGTGTGGGTGGGGGAAAAGGAAAGGGAGTGGGTGGGTGGGGGCAACAGGGAAGGGGGTGGGTGGGTGAGGTCAACAGGGATTGGGGTTGGTGTGTGTGTGGGTGGGGCAACAGGGAAGCGCGAGGGTGGGGGCAACAGGAGAAGAGTTGGGTCAGTGGGTGGCGTCAACAGGGAAGGAGGTGGGTTGGTGGGGGCAACAGGGAAGGGGTTGGGTCAGTGTGGGCAAGAGGGAATGGGTTGGTTGTGTGCAGGCAATAGTGAAGGGGATGGTTGTGTGGGTTGGGGGCAACAGGGAAGGGATTGGGTGGGGGCAACAGGGAAAGTTTTGGGTCGGTGGGGGCAACAGGGAACGTGTTGGGTTGGTGGGGGGCAACAGGGAAGGGGGAGTGTGGGTGGGGGCAAGAGGAAATGTGTAGGGATGTGGGTGGGGACAACAGGGAAGGGGGTGGGTGGCTGGGTGGGGGCAAGAGGGAAGGCAGTGGGTGGGGGGCTGGGGTGAACAGGGAAGGTGGTGGGTGGGTACGTGGGGATAACAGGGAAGGGTGTGGGGACAGGTGGGTGGGTGGGGGGCAACACTATAGGGGGTGTTTGGCTGGGTAGGGGCAACAGGAAGCAGGTCGGGGCAAAATGGAAGGGGTGTGTGGGTGGTTCTGGGCAACAGGGAATTGGATGTTTGGTTGGCGAAAACAGGGAAGGGGGTGGGTGCAAGAGGGAAGTGGATGGCTAGGTTGGGGCAACAGGAGGTTTGCCCCCACCCAGCCACCCACCCCCTTCCCTGTTGTCCCCTCCCACCTCCCCTCACACTCTCCTCTTGCACCCACCCACACTCCCCCTTCCCTGTTTCCCCCCACCAACTGAATACCTTCCCTGTTGGCCCCACCCACCCTCACCTTTCCCTGTTGCCCCCACCCAACCCCTTCCCTGTTGTCCCCAAACCACACACCCAACCCCTTCCCGGTTGCGTGCACACAACCAACACATTCCCTCTTGCCCACACAGACCCAACCCCTTCCCTGTTGCCCCCACCTACCCACCCCCCTTCCCTTTTCCCCTACCCACCCAGCACCAACTTCCCTGTTGCCACCCACCCACCCACCTTCCCTGTTGCCCCCACCCACACAGCCAACGCCTTCCCTGATGCCCCCACCCACCCTCCCACTTCCCTTTTAGCACCACCCACACACTCTCTTCACTCTTGCCCCCAACCACCCACAACCCTTTCCTGTTGCCCACACACATCCACCCACCTACTTCCCTGATGCCCCCACCCACCCTCCCACTTCCCTGTTAGCCCCACTCACACACTCTTTTTACTGTTGCCCCAACCACCCACAACACTTCCCTGTTGCCCACACACACCCACCCACCCCTTCCCTGATGACCCCACCCACCCTCTTCCCTGTTTCCCACATCCACCCACCTACCCCATTCTCTGTAGCCCCCACTCACCACTATTGCTGTTGCCCCCACCCAGGAACCACTTCCCTGTTGCTCACAACCATCCACTTAACACCCCCTTCTTTGTTACACCCAAACACCCTCCAACACCCTTCCCTGTTGCCCCCACACAAATACACATCCCCTTCCCAGTTGCCCCCACCCTCCCACCCACACCCTTCTCTGTTGCCCCACAATCACGCCCACCCTCTTCCCTTTTGCCCCAACCACCATCGCTCTTTCCTGTTGCCCACACCCACCCCCGTCACCCTTCACTGTTGCCCCCACCCCTCCAAAGCCTCCCCTCTTGCCCACACCAACCCAACCCCTTCCCGTTGCCCCCACCCACCCATCCCCTTCCCTTTTCCCCAACCCACCCCCCCCACCCCCTTGCCTTGTCGTCCATCCACACTCCCCCCACTCCCCTGTTGCCAACCACCCACACCCCTTCCCTGTTGCCCCCACCCACCCAACCAACCACTTCTCTGTTCCCCCACCCACCCACCCACTACCCTTCCCTGCTGTCCTCACCCACTGAGCCACACCCTTCCCTGTTGCCACCATCAAACCTCCCATTTCCCTGTTGCCCCCATCCACCCACCTCCTTCCCTGTTGCCCCCACACACCCACCCACCTCCTTCCCTGTTGACCCCACCCACCGACCCAACACTTTTCCTGTTGACCCCACTCTTGCGCTTCCCTGTTGGCCCCACCCACCCACACATCCACCCCATTCCCTGTTGCCCCCATCCAACCACCCCCCTTCCCTGTTGCCCCCACCCACCAACCCACCCACTCCCTGTTGCCCCCACCCACGCACCCACCTCCTTCCCTGTTGACCCCACCCACCGACCCAACTATTTTCTTGTTGACCCCACCCTCGCGCTTCCCTGTTGCCCCCACCCACCCACACATCCACCCCATTCCCTGTTGCCCCCACCCAAGCACCCCCTTCCCTGTTGCCCCCACCCACCCACCCCCTTCCCTGTTGCCACCACCAATGCACCCCCTTCCCTGTTGCCCCCAACCAAGCATCCAATTCCCTATTGCACCCACCCACCCACACACCCCACTGCACTGTTGCCACACCCACCCACACACACACCTCCTTCCCTGTTGCCCCCACTCACCCACCCACTTCCCCATTGCCCCTACCCACCAACACCCACCGTTGCCCCCACCCACCCACCCCATTCCCTGCTGTCCCCAACCACCTCCCTACATGCTTCCCTGTTGCCCCCACCCACACACAACCCCTTCCCTGTTGCGCAGACCCAGCCAGAAACCCACTTTCCTGTTGCCATTACCCACCCACACCCCCCTTCCCTGTTGCACCAAACCCTCCTCTGTTGCCCATATCCAAACAACCAACCACCCCCTTGCCTGCTGCACCCACCCCGTTCCCTGTTGCCCCCCACCCCATTCCATGTTGCCCCTACCCCATTCCATGTTGCCCCTAAACAAACCCCCACACACCCCATTCCCTGCTGCCCCCAGCCACTCACCCACCACCTTCCCTGTTGCCACCATCAAAACCCTTCCCTTTTGCCCCCATCCACCCAAAAACCCACACACCCTTTTCCCTGTTGCCCTCACCCATCAACACACACCCTCCCTGTTGCCCCCCACGCACCCACCCACCCCTTCCCTATTGAACCCACACACCCACCCACCCCTTCTCTGTTGCACCCACCCATGAACCCACCACCTTCTCTGTTGCCCCCACCCACCCACCCCTTCACTTTTGTCCCCACCCATGAACACACCCCTTCCCAGTTGCCCCCAGCCAACCCCCTTCCCTGTTGCACCCCATCGATCCAACCCCTTCCGTGTTGCCCCCTCCAACCCACCCACCACCTTCCCTGTTCCTCTCACCCACCCACCCAACTCTATCCCTGTTGCCACCACACTCCCACCCAAACCCTTCCCTCTTTTCCCCACCGATCCCACCGCATCCCTATTGCACCCATGCACACACACTCCCCTTCCCTGTTGCCAACACCCACCCACAACCCCACTTCCTGTAGCCAACACCCATCCACACCCCCCTTCCCTGTTGCCCACAAACCCTCCTCTGTTGCCCACAGCCACAAAACCACCCACCCTCTTGTCTGTTGCCCCAACCCTGTTCCCTGTTGGCCCCACCCACCCCCAACCCTCCCCATTCCCTGTTGCCCCCAGCCCCCCACCCACACACTTCCCTGTTCTCCCCCACCCACCTCCCCACACCATTCCCCGTTCCCCCCATCCTGCACCCATCCCAACCCTGTTATCCCCAAGCCCTCCCCACACCCGTCACTGATGACTCCTTCCACCCCATCATTCCCTGTTGCCCCACCCACCATCACACTTCACTGTTGCCCCCACCCATGCAGGGAAGGCATTGGATGGGGGCAACCGGGACGGGGGGGTGTTTGTGGGTGGGGACAAAATGGAAGGGGTGGGTGGTTGGGTGGGGGCAACTGGGAAGGATATGGGTGGGTGGGGGCAACAGGGAAGGTGGTGTGTTCATGGGTGGGTGCAACAGAGAAGGGGGGTGGGTGTGTGGGGGGCAACAGGGAAGGGGTGGATGGGTGCATGGGTCAACAGGGAGGGTGTGCGTTGGTGGGTGAGGGCAAAAGGGAAACAGGTGTGTGGGTGGGTGGATGGGGGCAACAGGGAAGGGTTTTGATGGTGGCAACAGGGAAGGTATTGGGTGGGTGGCTGGGGGCAACAGGGAATGGGGTGTGTGGGCATTTGTTTAGGGGCAACATGGAATGGGGTGGGGGCAAAGTGGAATGGGGTGGGGGCAACAGGGAACGGGGTGTGTGCAGCAGGCAAGGGGGTGGGTGGTTGTTTGGATGGGGGCAACAGAGGAGGGTTTGGGGGCAACAGGGAAGGGGGTGTGGGTGGGTGTTGGCAACAGGGAAGTGGGATTGTGGCTGGGTCAGTGCAACAGGGAAAGGGGTTGTGTGTGGGTGGGGGCAACAGGAAAACGTGTGGGGAGGTGGGTGGGGACAACAGGGAATTGGGTGGGTGGGTGAGGGAAACAAGGAAGGGTGTGTGTGGGTGGGTGGGGACAACAGGGAAGGGGGTGTGTGGGTGGGTGCTGGCAACAGGGAAAGGGTTGGCTTGGTGGGTGTTGGAAACAGGATTTGGGTGGGTGAGGGCAACAAGGAAGGGGGTGTGTGGTTGGGGTAACAGAGGGGGTGGGTTGTGTAGGGGCAATGGAGAAGGGTGCATGGGTCGTGGCAACAGAGAACAGAGTGGTTGGGGTGGGGGCAACAGGCAAGTGTCTGCGTGGTTGTGTGTGTGGGGGCAACAGAGGAGAGTTTGGGGACAACAGTGAAGGGGGTGTGGGTGCGTGTCAGCAACAGGAAAGTGGAGTTGTGGGAGGGTGTGGACAACACGGAAGGGGGTGTGTGTGGGTGGAGGCAACAGGTAAGGGGAGTGTGTGTGGGTGGGTGCAACAGGGACCCAGGGGGCTCGGTGGGGTCAAGAGGGAAGCGGGTGGGTGTGTGGAGGGCAACAATGAAGGGGGTGTGTGGGTGGGGGCAACAGTGATGAGTGTGGGTGGGTGGGTGAGGGGAACAGCGTAGGGTTTGATTGGGTGGGTGAGGACAACTGGGAAGGGGTTGGATCGGTGGGAGGCAAAAGGGAAGTTGTTGGTTGGGGGCAACAGTGATGGGTGAGGGTGGGTGGGAGTAACAGGGAAGGGGGTGTGTTCGAGGGCGGGGGGCAACTGGGAAGTGGGTGGGTGCAACAGGGAAGGGGGTGGGTGTGTTTGTGGGGGGCAACTGGGAAGTGTGTGAGTTGGTGGGGACAACAGGGTAGGGGTTGGGTCATGCGTGGGGGCAACAGGGAGGGTTGGGTTGGTGGGTGAGGGCAACAGGGAAGGGGGTGTGTGTGGGCAACAGGGAAATGGGTGTGTTGGTATGTGGATGGATGGGGGCAAAAGGGAAGGGTTTTCATGTTGGCAACAGGGAAGAGGGTGGGTGGGTGTCTGGAGGCAACAGGGAATGGGGTGTGTGGGGGCTTGTTTGGGGGCAACATGGAATGGGGTGGGGTCAACAGGCAAGTGGGGTCGGTGGTTGTGTGTGGGAGCAACAGAGGAGGGTTTGGGAACAACAGGGAAGTGGGGTTGTGTCTGGGTCGGTGCATCAGGGAAGGGGGTTGTGTTTGGGTGGGGGCAACTGGGAAAGGGAGTATGTGTTGTTGGGTGCAACAGGGATGCGGGGGTTAGATAGGGGCAAGAGGAAAGGGGATGGTGTGTGGGGGCAACAGGAAAGCATTTGGGGAGTTGGGTGGGGACAACAGGGAATGGGGTGTGTGTGGCAAGAGGGAACGGGGTGGGTGGGTGGGGGTAACAAGGAAGGGACTGTGTGGATGGGTGGGGGGCAGTACGGAAGGGTGTGTGTGGGTGGGTGGTGGCAATGGGGAAGGGTTGTAGGTGGTTGTGGACTACAGGGAAGAGGGTGTGTGCCGGGGGAACAGGGATGTGAGAGTTTGTGTGGGGGCAACAGACAAGGGTGTGGCTCGGTGGGGTGGTGGTAACAGGCAAGGGGTTGTGTGGGTGCATGGGGGAAAACAGGGAGGGGGTGGGTGGGTGGGTGGTGGCAACAGGGATGGGGTTGGGTGGGAACATGGGCGCAACAGGAAGGGGTGGGTTTTGAGGGTGAGGGCAACAGGGAAACGGGTGGGTGGGTGGGTGGGTTCATGAGGGCAACAGGGAATGGTTTGGATGGTGGCAACAGGTTAGGGGGTTGGGTGGGTGGGTGGGTGCAACAGGAAATGGGCTGTGTGGGTGGCTGTTGGCAACAGGGAAGTGGAATTGTATTTGGGTCTGTCCAAAAGGGGAGGGGGTTGTGTGTAGGTGGGGGCAAAAGGGAAGGAGAGTGTGTGTGGGTGGGTGCAACAGGGACGCTGGGGACGCAAGAGGGAAGGGGGTGGGTATGTGGGGGCCAAAGTGTTGGGTGTCTGTTGATGGTGGTAACAGGAAAGCATGTGGGGAGTTGGTTGGGGACAAAAGGGAATGGGGTGGGTGTGGCAACAGGGAAGGCGGTGGGTTGGTGGGGGCAACAGGGAAGGGGTGGGTGGGTGGGGGCAACAGGGAAGGGGGTGGGTGGGGGCAACAGGGGATTGGGGTGGGTGTGTGGGTGGGTGGGGGCAACAGGGAAGCGCGAGGGTGGGGGCAACAGGAGAAGAGCTGGGTCGGTGGGTTGCGTCAACAGGGAAGGAGGTGGGTTGGTGGGGGCAACAGGGAAGGAGGTGGGTTCGTGGGTGGGGGCAACAGGGAATGGGGTGGGTGGGTGGGTGGGACAACAGGGAATGGGTGTGTTGGTGGGTGGGGACAACAGGGAAGGGGTGGATGGATGGGGGCAACAGGGATGTGGGAGGGTGGAGGGTGTGGCTCAGTGGGTCAGGTCAACAGGGAAGGGATTGGGTAGGTGCCTGGGGCAAAGGAGAAGGGGTTGGTTAAGTGGGTGGGGGCAACAGGGAAGGGGTGTGG